>JARKHS020002950.1:0-25365 GCA_030143305.2 Amblyomma americanum
GACACGACGCATGGCCGTGCACTTATGTGGGCATCCTTTTGTGCCTGTCATTTAGTGGCTATTCTTCAAATGCACATTTATAGGCATCTTTTCTGACGTTCAGTATGGCAAGAAATGACGTGGATACGATGCATGGCCGAGCATTTATGTGGGCATTTTTTGTGCCTGTCAGGTACTGGCTATTCTTCAAATGCATTTTTATAGGCATCGTTTATGACGTTCAGTATGGCAAGAAATGATGTGGATACGATGCATGGCAGAGAAGTTATGTGGGCAACCTATTGTGCCTGTCAGGCACTGGCTATTCTTCAAATGCATTTTATAGGCATCTTTTCTGACGTTCAGTATGGCAAGAAATGATGTGGATACGACGCATGGCAGAGCACTTATGTGGGCATCCTTTTGTGCCTGTCAGGTAGTGGCTTTTCTTCAAATGCATTTTACAGGCATCTTTTCTGACGTTCAGTATGGCAAGAAATGATGTGGATACGACGCATGCTAGAGCACTTATGTGGGCATCCTTTTGTGCCTGTCAGGTAGTGGCTATTCTTCAAATGCATATTTATAGGCATCTTTTCTGATGTTCAGTACGGCAAGAAATGATGTGGATACGACGCATGGCAGAGCACTTAAGTGGGCATCCTTTTGTGCCTCTCAGGTAGTGCCTATTCTTCAAATGCATTCTTATAGGCATCTTTTCTGATGTTCAGAATGGCAAGAAATAATGTGGATACGACGCATGGAAGAGCACTTATGTGGGCGTCCTTCTGTGCCTGTCAGGTACTCGCTATTTTTCAATTGCATTTTTATAGGCATCTCTTCTGATTTTCAGTATGGCAAGAAATGATGTGGATACGATGCATCGCAGAGCACTTATGTTGGCATCTTTTTGTGCCTGTCACGTAATGGCTATTCTTCAAATGCACGTTTAGAGGCACCTTTTCTGACGTTCAGTATGGCAAGAAATGATGTGGATACGACGCATGGCAGAGCACTTAAGTGGGCATCCTTTTGTGCCTGTCAGGTACTGGCTATTCTTGAAATGTATTTTTATAGGCATCTTTTCTGATGTTCAGTATGGCAAGAAATGATGTGGATACGATGCATGGCAGAGCACTTATGTGGGCATCTTTTTGTGCCTGTCAGGTACTGGCTATTCTTTAAATGCATTTTTAAAGGCATCTTTTATCACGTTCATTATGGCAAGAAAGGATGTGAATACGATGCATGGCAGAGAACTTATGTGGGCATCCTTTTGTGCCGGTCAGGTACTGGCTATTCTTCAAATGCATTTTTATAGGCATCTTTTCTGACGTTCAGTATGGCAAGAAATGATGTGGATACGACGCACGGCACAGCACTTATGTGGGCATCCTTTTGTGCCTGTCAGGTAGTGGCTATTCTTCAAATACATTTTTATAGGCATCTTTTCTGACGTTCAGTTTGGCAAGAAATGATGTGGACACGACGCATGGCCGTGCAATTATGTGGGCATCCTTTTCTGTCTGTCAGGTCGTGGCTATTTTTCAAATGCATTTTTATAGGCATCTTTCATGACGTTCAGTATGGCAAGAAATGATGTGGATACGACGCATGGCAGAGCACTTATGTGGGCATCCTTTTGTGCCTGTCAGGTAGTGGCTATTCTTCAAATGCATATTTATAGGCATCTTTTCTGTCGTTCAGTATGGCAAGAAATGATGTGGATACGACGCATGGCAGAGCACATATGTGGGCATCCTTTCGTGCCTGTCAGGTACTGGCTATTCTTCAAATGTATTTGTATAGGCATCTTTTTTGACGTTCAGTATGGCAAGAAGTGAAGTGGATACGACGCATGGCAGAGCACTTATGTGGGCATCCTTTTGTGCCTGCCAGGTACTGGCTATTTTTCAAATGCAGTTTTATAGGCATCTTTTCTGACGTTCAGTATGGCAAGAAATGATTTAGACACGACGCATGGCCGAGCACTTATGTGGGCATCCTTTTGTGCCTGTCATTTATTCGCTATTCTCCAAATGCACTTTTTTAGGCATCTTTTCTGACATTCAGTATGGAAAGAAATGATGTGGATACGACGCATGGCAAAGCACTTATGTGGGCATCCTTTTGTGCCTTTCAGGTACTGTCTATTCTTCAAAAGCATTTTATAGGCATCTTTTCTGACGTTCATTATGGCAAGAAATGATGTGGATACGACTCACGGCAGAGCACTTATGTGTGCATCCTTTTCTGCCTGTCAGGTAGCGGCTATTCTTCAAATGCATTTTTGTAGCCATCTTTTCTGACGTTCAGTATGGTAAGAAATGATGTGGATACGACGCATGGCAGAGCACTTATGTGGGCAGCCTTTTGTGCCTGTCAGGTAATGGCTTTTCTTCAAAAGCATTTTTATAGGCATCTTTTCTGACGTTCAGTATGGAGAGATTTGATGTGGACACGAAGCTTAGCCGTGCACTTATGTGGGCATCCTTTTGTGCCTGTCAGGTAATGGCTATTCTTCAAATGCATTTTTATAGGCATCTTTTCTGACGTTCAGTATGGCAAGAAATGATGTGGATACGACGCATGGCAGAGCACTTATATAGGTGGGCATCCTTTTGTACCTGTCAGGTACTAGCTATTCTTGAAATGTATTTTTATGGGCATCTTTTCTGACGTTCAGTATGGCAAGAAATGATGTGGATACGACGCATGGCAGAGCACTTATGTGGGCATCTTTTTGTGCCTGTCAGGTACTGGCTATTCTTCAAATGCATTTTATAGGCATCTTTTATGACGTTCAGTATGTCAAGAAATGATGTGAATACGATGCATTGCAGAGAACTTATGTGGGCATCCTTTTGTGCCTGTCAGGTACTGGCTATTCTTCAAATGCATTTTTATAGGCATCTTTTCTGACGTTCAGTATGGCAAGAAATGATGTGGATACGACGCACGGCAGAGAACTTATGTGGGCATCCTTTTGTGCCTGTCAGGTAGTGGCTATTCTTCAAATACATTTATAGGCATCTTATCTGACGTTCAGTTTGGCAAGAAATGATGTGGACACGACGCTTAGCCGTGCACTTATGTGGGCATCCTTTTGTGCCTGTCAGGTAATGGCTATTCTTCAAATGCATTTTTGCAGCCATCTTTTCTGACGTTCAGTATGGCAAGAAATGATGTGGATACGACGCATGGCAGAGCACTTATGTGGGCATCCTTTTGTGCCTGCCAGGTACTGGCTATTTTTCAAATGCAGTTTTATAGGCATCTTTTCTGACGTTCAGTATGGCAAGAAATGATTTGGACACGACGCATGCCGTGCACTTATGTGGGCATCCTTTTGTGCCTGTCATTTAGTGGCTATTTTCCAAATGCACATTTATAGGCATCTTTTCTGACGTTCAGTATGGCAAGAAATGACGTGGATACGATGCATGGCAGAGCATTTATGTGGGCATTTTTTGTGCCTGTCAGGTACTCGCTATTCTTCAAATGCATTTTTATAGGCATCGTTTATGACGTTCAGTATGGCAAGAAATGATGTGGATACGATGCATGGCAGAGAAGTTATGTGGGCATCCTATTGTGCTTGTCACGCACTGGCTATTCTTGAAGGCATCATTTATGACGTTTAGTATGGCAAGAATTGATGTGAATACGATGCATGGCAGAGCACATAATTAGGCATCTTTTTGTGCCTGACAGGTACTGGCAATTCTTCAATTGCATTCTTAAAGGCAACATTTATGACGTTCAGTATGGCAAGAAATGATGTGGATACGATGCGTGGCCGAGAACTTATGTGGGCATCCTTTTGTGCCTGTCAGGAACTGGCTTTTCTTCAAATGGATTATTATAGGCATTTCTTCAGACGTTCAGTATGGCAAGAAATGATGTGGATACGACGCATGGCACAGCACTTATGTGGGCATCCTTTTGTGCCTGTCAGGTAGTGGCTATTCTTCAAATACATTTATAGGCATCTTATCTGACGTTCAGTTTGGCAAGAAATGATGTGGACACGACGCTTAGCCGTGCACTTATGTGGGCATCCTTTTGTGCCTGTCAGGAACTGGCTTTTCTTCAAATGGATTATTATAGGCATTTCTTCAGACGTTCAGTATGGCAAGAAATGATGTGGATACGACGCATGGCACAGCACTTATGTGGGCATCCTTTTGTGCCTGTCAGGTAGTGGCTATTCTTCAAATACATTTATAGGCATCTTTTCTGACTTTCAGTATGGCAAGAAATGATGTGGATACGACGCATGGCAGAGCACTTATGTGGGCATCTTTTGGTGCCTGTCAGGTACTGGCTATTCTTCAAATGCATTTTTAAAGGCATCTTTTATCACGTTCAGTATGTCAAGAAAGGATGTGAATACGATGCATGGCCGTGCACTTATGTGGGCATCCTTTTGTGCCTGTCATTTATTCGCTATTCTCCAAATGCACTTTTTTAGGCATCTTTTCTGACATTCATCATCATCATCATCATCATCATCATCAGCCCTACTACACCCACTGCAGGGCAAAGGCCTCTCCCATGTCTCTCCAATTAACCCTATCCTTTGCCAGCTGCATCCACCCTTTGCCTGCAAACTTCTTAATCTCATCCGCCCATCTAACCTTCTGCCGCCCCCTGCTACGCTTACTTTCTCTTGGAACCCACTCCGTTACCCTTAAAGACCAGCGGTTATCTTGCCTTCGCATTACATGCCCTGCCCAAGCCCATTTCTTTCTCTTGATTTCGACTAGGATGTCATTAACCCGTGTTTGTTCCCTCACCCACTCTGCCCGCTTCCGATCTCTTAACGTTACACCTATCATTTTTCTTTCCATGGCTCGCTGCGTTGTCCTTAACTTAAGCTGAACTCTTTTCGTTAGCCTCCACGTTTCTGCCCCGTAGGTGAGTACCGGTAAGATTATGCTGTTGTACACTTTCCTCTTGAGGGAAATTGGTAAACTGCCACTCATGATCTGCGACAATTTGCCATATGCGCTCCACCCCATTCTTATCCTTCTAGTTATCTCCCTCTCATGATCCGGATCAGCTGTCACTACCTGCCCTAAGTAGACGTATTCCGTCACAGCTTCTAGGCTCTCGCTGCCAATTGTGAACTGTTGTTCCCTTGCTAGGCTGTTGGACATTACCTTGGTTTTCTGCATGTTAATTTTTAGACCCATCGATCTGCTCTGCCTGTCTAACTCGTTGATCATGATTTGCAGTTCACCTCCTGAGTGACTCAGCAAGGCAATGTCATCAGCAAATCTCAGATTATTTAGGTATTCTCCATTTATTCTTATTCCCAACTGTTCCCAATTCAGGCCTCGAAATACCTCCTGCAAACATGCGGTGAACAGCATTGGCGAGATCGTGTCTCCTTGCCTGACGCCCTTCCTTATTGGAATTTTATTGCTGACTTTATGGAGGACTATAGTAGCTGTGCAGTTGCTATAGATATCTTCCAGTATTTTGACATAAGGCTCTTCTACCCCCTGATTACGCAATGCCTGTATGACTGCTGAGGTTTCCACTGAGTCGAATGCTTTCTCGTAATCAATGAAAGCTATATATAGAGGTTGGTTATATTCTGCGCATTTCTCTATCACCTGGTTGATAGTGTGAATATGATCTATTGTAGAATATCCTTTACGAAAGCCTGCCTGATCATTTGGTTGATTAAAGTCTAACGTTGCCCTGACTCTATTAGCGATCACCTTAGTAAATACTTTGTAGGCAACGGATAGTAAGCTGATCGGCCTGTAATTTTTCAAGTCCTTGGCCTCTCCCTTCTTATGAATTAAGATAATGTTTGCATTCTTCCAAGCTTCTGGTACAGTCGAGGTCATAAGGCATTGCGTATACAGGGTGGCTAGTTTCTCTAGCACGATGTCCCCTCCATCCTTCAACAGATCTGCTGTTACCTGATCCTCCCCAGCTGCTTTTCCCCTTTTCATTGCTTCTAAGGCTTTCTTTACTTCATCTTTCGTAACTGGCGGGATGACGTATTGCTGTGCACTGCTGTCTTTCTCATTAGCGCTCTGATTACATTGGCTACTGTACAGGTCTGTGTAGAACTCTTCGGCTACGTTAACTATCTTATCCATATTGCTAATGACATTGCCCTGCTTGTCTCTTAATGCATACATCTGGTTTTTACCTATGCCTAGTTTCCTCTTCACTGTTTTTAGGCTACCTCCGTTCTTTATAGCATGCTCGATTCTCTCCATATTAAACTTCCTTATGTCGGCTACCTTGCGCTTATTTATTAACTTTGATAGCTCCGTTAGTTCTATTCTATCGGTAGTGTTAGATGCCTTCATGTTTTGGCGCTTCTTAATCAGATCTTTCGTCACCTGAGATAGCTTCCCGGTATCTTTTCGAACTGTCCTACCGCCTACTTCTACTGCGCACTCCGTAATTATTGATGTCAGGTTATCGTGCATTGAATGAACATCAAGATCATCTTCCTCAGTTAAAGCCGAGTATCTGTTTTGCAGCGCTATCCTAAACTCCTGTGCTTTCCCTCTTACGGCTAACTCGTTAATGGTCTTCTTCTTCGCTAGCTTCTTCCGTTCCCTCTTCAAGTCTAAGCTAATTCTAGACCTTACCATTCTATGGTCGCTGCAACGCACCCTTCCGAGGACGGCCACATCCTTAATGATGCCAGGTTTAGTGCATAGTATGAAGTCGATTTCATTTTTATTCTCACCATTGGGGCTCTTCCAGGTCCACTTCCTGTTTTCTCGTTTGCGGAAGAAGGTATTCATGATCCGTAAATTATTTCTATCCGCGAATTCGACTAATAACTCTCCCCTGCTATTTCTAGAGCCTATCCCATAGTCACCTACCGCGTGGTCGTCAGCCTGCTTCTTGCCCACCTTCGCATTGAAGTCACCCATCAGTACAGTGTACTGCGATTTTACTTTATTCATTGCTGATTCTACGTCCTCATAGAAGCTTTCTACGGCCTGGTCATCATGGCTGGATGTGGGTGCGTAGGCCTGCACCACTTTCAGCTTGTACCTCCTATTCAGCCTAATTACTATAGCTGCTACCCTCTCGTTAATACTGTAGAACTCCTCTACGTTGCCAGCTATATCCTTATTAATGAGGAAACCCACACCTAGTTCTCGTCTATCCTCTAACCCGCGATAGCACAGTATGTGTCCGTCCTTTAGTACTGTATACGCCTCACCTGTCCTCCTAACTTCGCTAAGCCCTATCACATCCCATTTAATTCCCGCTAGTTCCTCGAACAGCACTGCTAGGCTAGCCTCACTAGCTAAAGTTCTAGCGTTAAACGTTGCCAGGTTCAGATTCCAATGGCGGCCTGTCCGGAGCCAGAGATTCTTAGCACCCTCCGCTGCGTCACAGGTCTGACCGCCGCCGTGGTCAGTTGCTCTGCAGCCGCTGGGGACTGAGGGCCGAGGGTTAATTGGTTTGATCATAGAAGGTTGTGGCCAAGTACTACACCAGGGTGGCCAAATCCTGTTCTGGTGAGAGAGTGCGATGTCGGTTCTGGTCACCGAGATAAGGCCGCACTCCAGGCCTGGTTATGCAATTCCATCGACACGCGGTTTTTTTTTTCTTTGTTTTTTTTTTTTTTTAAACCCGGTGGAGAATTGCGCGGCACCAGGATTTGAACCCCGGTCCTCCTGCACGCGAGGCGGATGTTCTACCTCTACGCCATCGCTGCATTCTCTGACATTCATAATGGAAAGAAATTATGTGGATACGACGCATGGCAGAGCACTTATGTGGGCATCCTTTTTTGCCTTTCAGGTACTGGCTATTCTTCAAAAGCATTTTATAGGCATCTTTTCTGATGTTCATTATGGCAAGATATGATGTGGATATGACTCATGGCAGAGCACTTATGTGTGCAGCCTTTTGTGCCTGTCAGGTAGTGGCTATTCTTCAAATTCATTTTTATAGGCATCTTTTCTTACGTTCAGTTTGGCAAGAAATGATGTGGACACGACGCATGGCCGTGCAATTATTTGGGCATCCTTTTCTGTCTGTCAGGTAGTGGCTATTTTTCAAATGCATTTTTATAGGCATCTTTTCTGACGTTCAGTATGGCAAGAAATGATGTGGATACGACGCATGGCAGAGCACTTATGTGGGCATCCTTTTGTGCCTGTCAGGTAGTGGCTATTCTTCAAATGCATATTTAGAGGCATCTTTTCTGACGTTCAGTATGGCAAGAAATGATGTGGATACGACGCATGGCAGAGCACTTATGTGGGCATCCTTTTGTGCCTGTCAGGTAGTGGCTATTCTTCAAATGCATATTTAGAGGCATCTTTTCTGTCGTTCAGTATGGCAAGAAATGATGTGGATACGACGCATGGCAGAGCACTTATGTGGGCATCCTTTTGTGCCTGTCAGGTACTGGCTATTCTTCAAATGTATTTGTATAGGCATCTTTCTTGACGTTCAGTATGGCAAGAAGTGATGTGGATACGACGCATGGCAGAGCACTTATGTGGGCATCCTTTTGTGCCTGCCAGGTACTGGCTATTTTTCAAATGCAGTTTTATAGGCATCTTTTCTGACGTTCAGTATGGCAAGAAATGATTTGGACACGACGCATGGCCGTGCACTTATGTGGGCATCCTTTTGTGCCTGTCATTTAGTGGCTATTCTTCAAATGCACATTTATAGGCATCTTTTCTGACGTTCAGTATGGCAAGAAATGACGTGGATACGATGCATGGCCGAGCATTTATGTGGGCATTTTTTGTGCCTGTCAGGTTCTGGCTATTCTTCAAAGGCATTTTTATAGGCATCGTTTATGACGTTCAGTATGGCAAGAAATGAAGTGGATACGATGCATGGCAGAGAAGTTATGTGGGCAACCTATTGTGCCTGTCAGGCACTGGCTATTCTTCAAATGCATTTTATAGGCATCTTTTCTGACGTTCAGTATGGCAAGAAATGATGTGGATACGACGCATGGCAGAGCACTTATGTGGGCATCCTTTTGTGCCTGTCAGGTAGTGGCTTTTCTTCAAATGCAATTTACAGGCATCTTTTCTGACGTTCAGTATGGCAAGAAATGATGTGGATACGACGCATGCTAGAGCTCTTATGTGGGCATCCTTTTGTGCCTGTCAGGTAGTGGCTATTCTTCAAATGCATATTTATAGGCATCTTTTCTGATGTTCAGTACGGCAAGAAATGATGTGGATACGACGCATGGCAGAGCACTTAAGTGGGCATCCTTTTGTGCCTCTCAGGTAGTGCCTATTCTTCAAATGCATACTTATAGGCATCTTTTCTGATGATCAGAATGGCAAGAAATGATGTGGATACGACGCATGGCAGAACACTTATGTGGGCGTCCTTTTGTGCCTGTCAGGTACTCGCTATTTTAATTGCATTTTTATAGGCATATTTTCTGATTTTCAGTATGGCAAGAAATGATGTGGATACGATGCATCGCAGAGCACTTATGTCGGCATCCTTTTGTGCCTGTCACGTAATGGCTATTCTTCAAATGCACTTTTAGAGGCACCTTTTCTGACGTTCAGTATGGCAAGAAATGATGTGGATACGACGCATTGCAGAGCACTTAAGTGGGCATCCTTTTGTGCTTGTCAGGTACTGGCTATTCTTCAAATGCATTTTTATAGGCAACTTTTCTGACGTTCAGTATGGCAAGAAATGATGTGGATACGACGCACGGCACAGCACTTATGTGGGCATCCTTTTGTGCCTGTCAGGTAGTGGCTATTCTTCAAATACATTTTTACAGGCATCTTTTCTGACGTTCAGTTTGGCAAGAAATGATGTGGACACGACGCATGGCCGTGGAATTATGTGGGCATCCTTTTCTGTCTGTCAGGTCGTGGCTATTTTTCAAATGCATTTTTATAGGCACCTTTTATGACGTTCAGTATGGCAAGAAATGATGTGGATACGACGCATGGCAGAGCGCTTATGTGGGCATCCTTTTGTGCCTGTCAGGTAGTGGCTATTCTTCAAATGCATATTTATAGACATCTTTTCTGTCGTTCAGTATGGCAAGAAATGATGTGGGTACGACGCATGGCAGAACACTTATGTGGGCGTCCTTTTGTGCCTGTCAGGTACTCGCTATTTTTCAAATGCAGTTTTATAGGCATCTTTTCTGACGTTTAGTATGGCAAGAAATGATTTGGACACGACGCATGGCCGTGCACTTATGTGGGCATCCTTTTGTGCCTGTCAGGTATTCGCTATTCTCCAAATGCACTTTTTTAGGCATCTTTTCTGACGTTCAGTATGGCAAGAAATGATGTGAATACGACGCATGGCAGAGCACTTATGTGGGCATCCTTTTGTGCCTCTCAGGTACTGGCTATTCTTCAAATGCATTTTATAGGCATCTTTTCTGACGTTCAGTATGGCAAGAAATGATGTGGATACGACTCATGGCAGAGCACTTACGTGGGCATCCTTTTCTGCCTGTCAGGTAGCTCGCTATTCTTCAAATGCATTTTTGTAGCCATCTTTTCTGACGTTCAGTATGGCAAGAAATGATGTGGATACGACGCATGGCAGAGCACTTATGTGGGCAGCCTTTTGTGCCTGTCAGGTACTGGCTATTCTTCAAACGCATTTTTATAGGCATCTTTTCTGACGTTCAGTATGGCAAGAAATGATGTGGATACGACGCACGGCAGAGCACTTATGTGGGCATCCTTTTGTGCCTGTCAGGTAGTGGCTATTATTCAAATACATTTTATAGGCATCTTATCTGACGTTCAGTTTGGCAAGAAATGATGTGGACACGACGCTTAGCCGTGCACTTATGTGGGCATCCTTTTGTGCCTGTCAGGTAATGGCTATTCTTCAAATGCATTTTCGTAGCCACCTTTTCTGACGTTCAGTATGGCAAGAAATGATGTGGATACGACGCATGGCAGAGCACTTAAGTGGGCATCCTTTTGTGCCTGTCAGGTACTGGCTATTCTTCAAATGCATTTTTATAGGCATCTTTTCTGACGTTCAGTATGGCAAGAAATGATGTGGATACGACGCATGGCAGAGCACTTATGTGGGCATCTTTTTGTGCCTGTCAGGTACTGGCTATTCTTCAAATGCATTTTTATAGGCATCGTTTATGACGTTCAGTATGGCAAGAAATGATGTGGATACGATGCATGGCAGAGAACTTATGTGGGCATCCTTTTGTGCCTGTCAGGCACTGGCTATTCTTCAAATGCATTTTTATAGGCATCTTTTCTGACGTTCAGTATGGCAAGAAATGATGTGGATACGACGCACGGCAGAGCACTTATGTGGGCATCCTTTTGTGCCTGTCAGGTAGTGGCTATTCTTCAAATACATTTATAGGCATCTTATCTGACGTTCAGTTTGGCAAGAAATGATGTGGACACGACGCTTAGCCGTGCACTTATGTGGGCATCCTTTTGTGCCTGTCAGGTAATGGCTATTCTTCAAATGCATTTTTGCAGCCATCTTTTCTGACGTTCAGTATGGCAAGAAATGATGTGGATACGACGCATGGCAGAGCACTTATGTGGGCATCCTTTTGTGCCTGCCAGGTACTGGCTATTTTTCAAATGCAGTTTTATAGGCATCTTTTCTGACGTTCAGTATGGCAAGAAATGATTTGGACACGACGCATGCCGTGCACTTATGTGGGCATCCTTTTGTGCCTGTCATTTAGTGGCTATTTTCCAAATGCACATTTATAGGCATCTTTTCTGACGTTCAGTATGGCAAGAAATGACGTGGATACGATGCATGGCAGAGCATTTATGTGGGCATTTTTTGTGCCTGTCAGGTACTCGCTATTCTTCAAATGCATTTTTATAGGCATCGTTTATGACGTTCAGTATGGCAAGAAATGATGTGGATACGATGCATGGCAGAGAAGTTATGTGGGCATCCTATTGTGCTTGTCACGCACTGGCTATTCTTGAAGGCATCATTTATGACGTTTAGTATGGCAAGAATTGATGTGAATACGATGCATGGCAGAGCACATAATTAGGCATCTTTTTGTGCCTGACAGGTACTGGCAATTCTTCAATTGCATTCTTAAAGGCAACTTTTATGACGTTCAGTATGGCAAGAAATGATGTGGATACGATGCGTGGCCGAGAACTTATGTGGGCATCCTTTTGTGCCTGTCAGGAACTGGCTTTTCTTCAAATGGATTATTATAGGCATTTCTTCAGACGTTCAGTATGGCAAGAAATGATGTGGATACGACGCATGGCACAGCACTTATGTGGGCATCCTTTTGTGCCTGTCAGGTAGTGGCTTTTCTTCAAATGTATTTTACAGGCATCTTTTCTGACGTTCAGTATGGCAAGAAATGTTGTGGATACGACGCATGCTAGAGCACTTATGTGGGCATCCTTTTGTGCCTGTCAGGCAGTGGCTATTCTTCAAATGCATATATATAGGCATCTTTTCTGATGTTCAGTATGGCAAGAAATGATGTGGATACGACGCATGGCAGAGCACTTATGTGGGCGTCCTTTTGTGCCTGTCAGGTACTCGCTATTTTTCAATTGCATTTTTATAGGCATCTTTTCTGACTTTCAGTATGGCAAGAAATGATGTGGATACGACGCATGGCAGAGCACTTATGTGGGCATCTTTTGGTGCCTGTCAGGTACTGGCTATTCTTCAAATGCATTTTTAAAGGCATCTTTTATCACGTTCAGTATGTCAAGAAAGGATGTGAATACGATGCATGGCCGTGCACTTATGTGGGCATCCTTTTGTGCCTGTCATTTATTCGCTATTCTCCAAATGCACTTTTTTAGGCATCTTTTCTGACATTCATAATGGAAAGAAATTATGTGGATACGACGCATGGCAGAGCACTTATGTGGGCATCCTTTTTTGCCTTTCAGGTACTGGCTATTCTTCAAAAGCATTTTATAGGCATCTTTTCTGATGTTCATTATGGCAAGATATGATGTGGATATGACTCATGGCAGAGCACTTATGTGTGCAGCCTTTTGTGCCTGTCAGGTAGTGGCTATTCTTCAAATTCATTTTTATAGGCATCTTTTCTTACGTTCAGTTTGGCAAGAAATGATGTGGACACGACGCATGGCCGTGCAATTATTTGGGCATCCTTTTCTGTCTGTCAGGTAGTGGCTATTTTTCAAATGCATTTTTATAGGCATCTTTTCTGACGTTCAGTATGGCAAGAAATGATGTGGATACGACGCATGGCAGAGCACTTATGTGGGCATCCTTTTGTGCCTGTCAGGTAGTGGCTATTCTTCAAATGCATATTTAGAGGCATCTTTTCTGACGTTCAGTATGGCAAGAAATGATGTGGATACGACGCATGGCAGAGCACTTATGTGGGCATCCTTTTGTGCCTGTCAGGTAGTGGCTATTCTTCAAATGCATATTTAGAGGCATCTTTTCTGTCGTTCAGTATGGCAAGAAATGATGTGGATACGACGCATGGCAGAGCACTTATGTGGGCATCCTTTTGTGCCTGTCAGGTACTGGCTATTCTTCAAATGTATTTGTATAGGCATCTTTCTTGACGTTCAGTATGGCAAGAAGTGATGTGGATACGACGCATGGCAGAGCACTTATGTGGGCATCCTTTTGTGCCTGCCAGGTACTGGCTATTTTTCAAATGCAGTTTTATAGGCATCTTTTCTGACGTTCAGTATGGCAAGAAATGATTTGGACACGACGCATGGCCGTGCACTTATGTGGGCATCCTTTTGTGCCTGTCATTTAGTGGCTATTCTTCAAATGCACATTTATAGGCATCTTTTCTGACGTTCAGTATGGCAAGAAATGACGTGGATACGATGCATGGCCGAGCATTTATGTGGGCATTTTTTGTGCCTGTCAGGTTCTGGCTATTCTTCAAAGGCATTTTTATAGGCATCGTTTATGACGTTCAGTATGGCAAGAAATGAAGTGGATACGATGCATGGCAGAGAAGTTATGTGGGCAACCTATTGTGCCTGTCAGGCACTGGCTATTCTTCAAATGCATTTTATAGGCATCTTTTCTGACGTTCAGTATGGCAAGAAATGATGTGGATACGACGCATGGCAGAGCACTTATGTGGGCATCCTTTTGTGCCTGTCAGGTAGTGGCTTTTCTTCAAATGCAATTTACAGGCATCTTTTCTGACGTTCAGTATGGCAAGAAATGATGTGGATACGACGCATGCTAGAGCTCTTATGTGGGCATCCTTTTGTGCCTGTCAGGTAGTGGCTATTCTTCAAATGCATATTTATAGGCATCTTTTCTGATGTTCAGTACGGCAAGAAATGATGTGGATACGACGCATGGCAGAGCACTTAAGTGGGCATCCTTTTGTGCCTCTCAGGTAGTGCCTATTCTTCAAATGCATACTTATAGGCATCTTTTCTGATGATCAGAATGGCAAGAAATGATGTGGATACGACGCATGGCAGAACACTTATGTGGGCGTCCTTTTGTGCCTGTCAGGTACTCGCTATTTTAATTGCATTTTTATAGGCATATTTTCTGATTTTCAGTATGGCAAGAAATGATGTGGATACGATGCATCGCAGAGCACTTATGTCGGCATCCTTTTGTGCCTGTCACGTAATGGCTATTCTTCAAATGCACTTTTAGAGGCACCTTTTCTGACGTTCAGTATGGCAAGAAATGATGTGGATACGACGCATTGCAGAGCACTTAAGTGGGCATCCTTTTGTGCTTGTCAGGTACTGGCTATTCTTCAAATGCATTTTTATAGGCAACTTTTCTGACGTTCAGTATGGCAAGAAATGATGTGGATACGACGCACGGCACAGCACTTATGTGGGCATCCTTTTGTGCCTGTCAGGTAGTGGCTATTCTTCAAATACATTTTTACAGGCATCTTTTCTGACGTTCAGTTTGGCAAGAAATGATGTGGACACGACGCATGGCCGTGGAATTATGTGGGCATCCTTTTCTGTCTGTCAGGTCGTGGCTATTTTTCAAATGCATTTTTATAGGCACCTTTTATGACGTTCAGTATGGCAAGAAATGATGTGGATACGACGCATGGCAGAGCGCTTATGTGGGCATCCTTTTGTGCCTGTCAGGTAGTGGCTATTCTTCAAATGCATATTTATAGACATCTTTTCTGTCGTTCAGTATGGCAAGAAATGATGTGGGTACGACGCATGGCAGAACACTTATGTGGGCGTCCTTTTGTGCCTGTCAGGTACTCGCTATTTTTCAAATGCAGTTTTATAGGCATCTTTTCTGACGTTTAGTATGGCAAGAAATGATTTGGACACGACGCATGGCCGTGCACTTATGTGGGCATCCTTTTGTGCCTGTCATTTATTCGCTATTCTCCAAATGCACTTTTTTAGGCATCTTTTCTGACATTCAGTATGGAAAGAAATGATGTGAATACGACGCATGGCAGAGCACTTATGTGGGCATCCTTTTGTGCCTTTCAGGTACTGGCTATTTTTCAAAAGCATTTTATAGGCATCTTTTCTGACGTTCATTATGGCAAGAAATGATGTGGATACGACTCATGGCAGAGCACTTACGTGTGCATCCTTTTCTGCCTGTCAGGTAGCCGCTATTCTTCAAATGCATTTTTGTAGCCATCTTTTCTGACGTTCAGTATGGAAAGAAATGATGTGGATACGACGCATGGCAGAGCACTTATGTGGGCAGCCTTTTGTGCCTGTCAGGTACTGGCTATTCTTCAAACGCATTTTTATAGGCATCTTTTCTGACGTTCAGTATGGCAAGAAATGATGTGGATACGACGCACGGCAGAGCACTTATGTGGGCATCCTTTTGTGCCTGTCAGGTAGTGGCTAATATTCAAATACATTTATAGCCATCTTATCTGACGTTCAGTTTGGCAAGAAATGATGTGGACACGACGCTTAGCCGTGCACTTATGTGGGCATCCTTTTGTGCCTGTCAGGTAATGGCTATTCTTCAAATGCATTTTCGTAGCCACCTTTTCTGACGTTCAGTATGGCAAGAAATGATGTGGATACGACGCATGGCAGAGCACTTAAGTGGGCATCCTTTTGTGCCTGTCAGGTAATGGCTATTCTTCAAATGCATTTTTATAGGCATCTTTTCTGACGTTCAGTATGGCAAGAAATGATGTGGATACGACGCATGGCAGAGCACTTATGTGGGCATTTTTTGTGCCTGTCAGGTACTGGCTATTCTTCAAATGCATTTTTATAGGCATCGTTTATGACGTTCAGTATGGCAAGAAATGATGTGGATACGATGCATGGCAGAGAAGTTATGTGGGCATCCTATTGTGGCTGTCAGGCACTGGCTATTCTTCAAATGCATTTTATAGGCATCTTTTCTGACGTTCAGTATTGCAAGAAATGATGTGGATACGACGCATGGCAGAGCACTTATGTGGGCATCCTTTTGTGCCTGTCAGGTAATGGCTATTCTTCAAATGCATTTTTATAGGCATCTTTTCTGACGTTCAGTATGGCAAGAAATGATATGGATACGACGCATGGCAGAGCACTTATGTGGGCATCATTTTGTACCTGTCAGGTACTGGCTATTCTTCAAATGCATTTTTAAAGGCATCTTTTATCACGTTCAGTATGGCAAGAAAGGATGTGAATACGATGCATGGCAGAGAACTTATGTGGGCATCCTATTGTGGCTGTCAGGCACTGTCTATTCTTTAAATGCATTTTTAGAGGCATCTTTCATGACGTTCAGTATGGCAAGAAATGATGCGGATACGATGTGTGGCAGAGAACTTATGGGGGCATCCTTTTGTGCCTGTCAGGTACTGGCTATTCTTCAAATACATTTTTATAGGCATATTTTCTGACGTTCAGTATGGAGAGATTTGATGTGGACACGACGCTTAGCCGTGCACTTATGTGGGCATTCGTTTGTGCCTGTCAGGTAATGGCTATTCTTCAAATGCATTTTTAGAGGCATTTTTTCTGACGTTCAGTATGGCAAGAAATGATTTGGACACGACGCATGGCCATGCTCTTATGTGGGCATCCTTTTGTGCCTGTCATTTATTCGCTATTCTCCAAATGCCATTTTTTAGGCATCTTTTCTGACATTCAGTATGGAAAGAATGGATGTGGATACGACGCATGGCAGAGCACTTATGTGGGCATTCTTTTGTGCCTTTCAGGTACTGGCTATTCTTCAAAAGCATTTTATAGGCATCTTTTCTGACGTTCATTATGGCAAGAAATGATGTGGATACGACTCATGGCAGAGCACTTATGTGTGCATCCTTTTCTGCCTGTCAGGTAGCGGCTATTCTTCAAATGCACTTTTGTAGCCATCTTTTCTGACGTTCAATATTGCAAGAAATGATGTGGAAACGACGCATGGCAGAGCACATATGTGGGCATCCTTTTGTGCCTGTCAGGTACTGGCTATTCTTCAAATACATTTTTATAGGCATCTTTTCTGACGTTCAGTATGGAGAGATTTGATGTGGACACGACGCTTAGCCGTGCACTTATGTGGGCATTCGTTTGTGCCTGTCAGGTAATGGCTATTCTTCAAATGCATTTTTAGAGGCATCTTTTCTGACGTTCAGTATGGCAAGAAATGATGTGGTTACGACGCATGGCAGAGCACTTATGTGGGCATCTTTTTGTGCCTATCAGGTACTGGCTATTCTTCAAATGCATTTTTATAGGCATCTTTTATGACGTTCAGTATGTCAAGAAATGATGTGAATACGATGCATGGCAGAGCACTTATGTGGGCATCCTTTTGTGCCTGTCAGGTACTGGCTATTCTTCAAATGCATTTTATAGGCATCTTATCTGACGTTCAGTATGGCAAGAAATGATGTGGATACGACGCTTAGGCAGAGCACTTATGTGGGCATCCTTTTGTGCCTGTCAGGTAATGGCTATTCTTCAAATGCATTTTATAGGCATCTTTTCTGACGTTCAGTATGGCAAGAAATGATGTGGACACGACGCATGGCCGTGCACTTATGTGGGCATCCTTTTGTGCCTGTCAGGTAATGGCTATTCTTCAAATGCATTTTATATGCATCTTTTCTGACGTTCAGTATGGCAAGAAATGATGTGGATACGACGCATGGCAGAGCACTTATGTGGGCATTTTTTGTGCCTGTCAGGTACTGGCTATTCTTCAAATGCATTTTTATAGGCATCGTTTATGACGTTCAGTATGGCAAGAAATGATGTGGATACGATGCATGGCAGAGAAGTTATGTGGGCATCCTATTGTGCCTGTCAGGCACTGGCTATTCTTCAAATGCATTTTATAGGCATCTTTTCTGACGTTCAGTATGGCAAGAAATGATGTGGATACGACGCATGGCAGAGCACTTATGTGGGCATCCTTTTGTGCCTGTCAGGTAATGGCTATTCTTCAAATGCATTTTATAGGCATCTTTTCTGACGTTCAGTATGGCAAGAAATGATGTGGATACGACGCATGGCAGAGCACTTATGTGGGCATCTTTTTGTGCCTGTCAGGTACTGGCTATTCTTCAAATGCATTTTTAAAGGCATCTTTTATCACGTTCAGTATGGCAAGAAAGGATGTGAATACGATGCATGGCAGAGCACTTATGTGGGCATCCTTTTGTGCCTCTCAGGTACTGGCTATTCTTCAAATTCATTTTTATAGGCATCTTTTCTGACGTTCAGTATGGCAAGAAATGATGTGGATACGACGCATCGGCAGAGCACTTATGTGGGCATCCTTTTGTGCCTGTCAGGTAGTGGCTATTCTTCAAATGCATTTTTATAGGCATCTTTTCTGACGTTCAGTATGGCAAGAAATGATGTGGATACGACGCATGGCAGAGCACTTATGTGGGCATCCTTTTGTGCTGTCAGGTACTGGCTATTCTTCAAATGCATTTTTATAGGCATCTTTTCTGACGTTCAGTATGGCAAGAAATGATGTGGATACGACGCACGGCACAGCACTTATGTGGGCATCCTTTTGTGCCTGTCAGGTAGTGGCTATTCTTCAAATACATTTTTACAGGCATCTTTTCTGACGTTCAGTTTGGCAAGAAATGATGTGGACACGACGCATGGCCGTGGAATTATGTGGGCATCCTTTTCTGTCTGTCAGGTCGTGGCTATTTTTCAAATGCATTTTTATAGGCACCTTTTATGACGTTCAGTATGGCAAGAAATGATGTGGATACGACGCATGGCAGAGCGCTTATGTGGGCATCCTTTTGTGCCTGTCAGGTAGTGGCTATTCTTCAAATGCATATTTATAGACATCTTTTCTGTCGTTCAGTATGGCAAGAAATGATGTGGGTACGACGCATGGCAGAACACTTATGTGGGCGTCCTTTTGTGCCTGTCAGGTACTCGCTATTTTTCAAATGCAGTTTTATAGGCATCTTTTCTGACGTTTAGTATGGCAAGAAATGATTTGGACACGACGCATGGCCGTGCACTTATGTGGGCATCCTTTTGTGCCTGTCATTTATTCGCTATTCTCCAAATGCACTTTTTTAGGCATCTTTTCTGACATTCAGTATGGAAAGAAATGATGTGAATACGACGCATGGCAGAGCACTTATGTGGGCATCCTTTTGTGCCTTTCAGGTACTGGCTATTTTTCAAAAGCATTTTATAGGCATCTTTTCTGACGTTCATTATGGCAAGAAATGATGTGGATACGACTCATGGCAGAGCACTTACGTGTGCATCCTTTTCTGCCTGTCAGGTAGCCGCTATTCTTCAAATGCATTTTTGTAGCCATCTTTTCTGACGTTCAGTATGGAAAGAAATGATGTGGATACGACGCATGGCAGAGCACTTATGTGGGCAGCCTTTTGTGCCTGTCAGGTACTGGCTATTCTTCAAACGCATTTTTATAGGCATCTTTTCTGACGTTCAGTATGGCAAGAAATGATGTGGATACGACGCACGGCAGAGCACTTATGTGGGCATCCTTTTGTGCCTGTCAGGTAGTGGCTAATATTCAAATACATTTATAGCCATCTTATCTGACGTTCAGTTTGGCAAGAAATGATGTGGACACGACGCTTAGCCGTGCACTTATGTGGGCATCCTTTTGTGCCTGTCAGGTAATGGCTATTCTTCAAATGCATTTTCGTAGCCACTCTTTTCTGACGTTCAGTATGGCAAGAAATGATGTGGATACGACGCATGGCAGAGCACTTAAGTGGGCATCCTTTTGTGCCTGTCAGGTAATGGCTATTCTTCAAATGCATTTTTATAGGCATCTTTTCTGACGTTCAGTATGGCAAGAAATGATGTGGATACGACGCATGGCAGAGCACTTATGTGGGCATTTTTTGTGCCTGTCAGGTACTGGCTATTCTTCAAATGCATTTTTATAGGCATCGTTTATGACGTTCAGTATGGCAAGAAATGATGTGGATACGATGCATGGCAGAGAAGTTATGTGGGCATCCTATTGTGGCTGTCAGGCACTGGCTATTCTTCAAATGCATTTTATAGGCATCTTTTCTGACGTTCAGTATTGCAAGAAATGATGTGGATACGACGCATGGCAGAGCACTTATGTGGGCATCCTTTTGTGCCTGTCAGGTAATGGCTATTCTTCAAATGCATTTTTATAGGCATCTTTTCTGACGTTCAGTATGGCAAGAAATGATATGGATACGACGCATGGCAGAGCACTTATGTGGGCATCATTTTGTACCTGTCAGGTACTGGCTATTCTTCAAATGCATTTTTAAAGGCATCTTTTATCACGTTCAGTATGGCAAGAAAGGATGTGAATACGATGCATGGCAGAGAACTTATGTGGGCATCCTATTGTGGCTGTCAGGCACTGTCTATTCTTTAAATGCATTTTTAGAGGCATCTTTCATGACGTTCAGTATGGCAAGAAATGATGCGGATACGATGTGTGGCAGAGAACTTATGGGGGCATCCTTTTGTGCCTGTCAGGTACTGGCTATTCTTCAAATACATTTTTATAGGCATATTTTCTGACGTTCAGTATGGAGAGATTTGATGTGGACACGACGCTTAGCCGTGCACTTATGTGGGCATTCGTTTGTGCCTGTCAGGTAATGGCTATTCTTCAAATGCATTTTTAGAGGCATTTTTTCTGACGTTCAGTATGGCAAGAAATGATTTGGACACGACGCATGGCCATGCTCTTATGTGGGCATCCTTTTGTGCCTGTCATTTATTCGCTATTCTCCAAATGCCATTTTTTAGGCATCTTTTCTGACATTCAGTATGGAAAGAATGGATGTGGATACGACGCATGGCAGAGCACTTATGTGGGCATTCTTTTGTGCCTTTCAGGTACTGGCTATTCTTCAAAAGCATTTTATAGGCATCTTTTCTGACGTTCATTATGGCAAGAAATGATGTGGATACGACTCATGGCAGAGCACTTATGTGTGCATCCTTTTCTGCCTGTCAGGTAGCGGCTATTCTTCAAATGCACTTTTGTAGCCATCTTTTCTGACGTTCAATATTGCAAGAAATGATGTGGAAACGACGCATGGCAGAGCACATATGTGGGCATCCTTTTGTGCCTGTCAGGTACTGGCTATTCTTCAAATACATTTTTATAGGCATCTTTTCTGACGTTCAGTATGGAGAGATTTGATGTGGACACGACGCTTAGCCGTGCACTTATGTGGGCATTCGTTTGTGCCTGTCAGGTAATGGCTATTCTTCAAATGCATTTTTAGAGGCATCTTTTCTGACGTTCAGTATGGCAAGAAATGATGTGGTTACGACGCATGGCAGAGCACTTATGTGGGCATCTTTTTGTGCCTATCAGGTACTGGCTATTCTTCAAATGCATTTTTATAGGCATCTTTTATGACGTTCAGTATGTCAAGAAATGATGTGAATACGATGCATGGCAGAGAACTTATGTGGGCATCCTTTTGTGCCTGTCAGGTACTGGCTATTCTTCAAACGCATTTTTATAGGCATCTTTTCTGACGTTCAGTATGGCAAGAAATGATGTGGATACGACGCACGGCAGAGCACTTATGTGGGCATCCTTTTGTGCCTGTCAGGTAGTGGCTATTATTCAAATACATTTATAGGCATCTTATCTGACGTTCAGTTTGGCAAGAAATGATGTGGACACGACGCTTAGCCGTGCACTTATGTGGGCATCCTTTTGTGCCTGTCAGGTAATGGCTATTCTTCAAATGCATTTTCGTAGCCACCTTTTCTGACGTTCAGTATGGCAAGAAATGATGTGGATACGACGCATGGCAGAGCACTTATGTGGGCATCCTTTTGTGCCTGTCAGGTAATGGCTATTCTTCAAATGCATTTTTATATGCATCTTTTCTGACGTTCAGTTTGGCAAGAAATGATGTGGATACGACGCATGGCAGAGCACCTATGTGGGCATTTTTTGTGCCTGTCAGGTACTGGCTATTCTTCAAATGCATTTTTATAGGCATCGTTTATGACGTTCAGTATGGCAAGAAATGATGTGGATACGATGCATGGTAGAGAAGTTATGTGGGCATCCTATTGTGGCTGTCAGGCACTGGCTATTCTTCAAATGCATTTTATAGGCATCTTTTCTGACGTTCAGTATTGCAAGAAATGATGTGGATACGACGCATGGCAGAGCACTTATGTGGGCATCCTTTTGTGCCTGTCAGGTAATGGCTATTCTTCAAATGCATTTTTATAGGCATCTTTTCTGACGTTCAGTATGGCAAGAAATGATGTGGATACGACGCATGGCAGAGCACTTATGTGGGCATCTTTTTGTGCCTGTCAGGTACTGGCTATTCTTCAAATGCATTTTTAAAGGCATCTTTTATCACGTTCAGTATGGCAAGAAAGGATGTGAATACGATGCATGGCAGAGAACTTATGTGGGCATCCTTTTGTGCCTCTCAGGTACTGGCTATTCTTCAAATTTATTTTTATAGGCATCTTTTCTGACGTTCAGTATGGCAAGAAATGTTGTGGATACGACGCACGGCACAGCACTTATGTGGGCATCCTTTTGTGCCTGTCAGGTAGTGGCTTTTCTTCAAATACATTTTTATAGGCATCTTTTCTGACGTTCAGTTTGGCAAGAAATGATGTGGACACGACGCATGGCCGTGCAATTATGTGGGCATCCTTTTCTGTCTGTCAGGTCGTGGCTATTTTTCAAATGCATTTTTATAGGCATCTTTCATGACGTTCAGTATGGCAAGAAATGATGTGGATACGACGCATGGCAGAGCACTTATGTGGGCATCCTTTTGGGCCTGTCAGGTAGTGGCTATTCTTCAAATGAATATTTATAGGCATCTTTTCTGTCGTTCAGTATGGCAAGAAATGATGTGGATACGACGCATGGCAGAGAACTTATGTGGGCATCCTATTGTGCCTGCCAGGAACTGGCTATTTTTAAAATGCAGTTTTATAGGCATCTTTTCTGACGTTCAGTATGGCAAGAAATGATTTGGACACGACGCATGGCCGTGCACTTATGTGGGCATCCTTTTGTGCCTGTCATTTATTCGCTATTCTCCAAATGCACTTTTTTAGGTATCTTTTCTGACATTCTCTCTGGAAAGAAATGATGTGGATACGACGCATGGCAGAGCACTTATGTGGGCATCCTTTTGTGCCTTTCAGGTACTGGCTATTCTTCAAAAGCATTTTATAGGCATCTTTTCTGACGTTCTTTATGGCAAGAAATGATGTGGATACGACTCATGGCAGAGCACTTATGTGTGCATCCTTTTCTGCCTGTCAGGTAGCGGCTATTCTTCAAATGCATTTTTGTAGCCATCTTTTCTGACGTTCAATATTGCAAGAAATGATGTGGAAACGACGCATGGCAGAGCACATATGTGGGCATCTTTTTGTGCCTGCCAGGTACTGTCTATTCTTTAAATGCATTTTTAGAGGCATCTTTCATGACGTTCAGTATGGCAAGAAATGATGTGGATACGATGTGTGGCAGAGAACTTATGGGGGCATCCTTTTGTGCCTGTCAGGTACTGGCTATTCTTCAAATGCATTTTTATAGGCATCTTTTCTGACGTTCAGTATGGAGAGATTTGATGTGGACACGACGCTTGGCCGTGCACTGATGTGGTCATCCTTTTGTGCCTGTCAGGTAATGGCTATTCTTCAAATGCATTTTTATAGGCATCTTTTCTGACGTTCAGTATGGCAAGAAATGATGTGGATACGACGCATGGCAGAGCACTTATGTGGGCATCCTTTTGTACCTGTCAGGTACTGGCTATTCTTGAAATGTATTTTTATAGGCATCTTTTCTGACGTTCAGTATGGCAAGAAATGATGTGGATACGACGCATGGCAGAGCACTTATGTGGGCATCTTTTTGTGCCTCTCAGGTACTGGCTATTCTTCAAATGCATTTTATAGGCATCTTTTATGACGTTCAGTATGTCAAGAAATGATGTGAATATGATGCATGGCAGAGAACTTATGTGGGCATCCTTTTGTGCCCGTCAGGTACTGGCTATTCTTCAAACGCATTTTTATAGGCATCTTTTCTGACGTTCAGTATGGCAAGAAATGATGTGGATACGACGCACGGCACAGCACTTATGTGGGCATCCTTTTATGCCTGTCAGGTAGAGGCTATTTTTCAAATGCATTTTTATAGGCATCTTTCATGACGTTCAGTATGGCAAGAAATGATGTGGATACGACGCATGGCAGAGCACTTATGTGGGCATCCTTTTGTGCCTTTCAGGTAGTGGCTATTCTTCAAATACATATTTATAGGCATCTTTTCTGTCGTTCAGTATGGCAAGAAATGATGTGGATACGACGCATGGCAGAGCACTTATGTGGGCATGCTTTCGTGCCTGTCAGGTACTGGCTATTCTTCAAATGTATTTGTATAGGCATCTTTTTTGACGTTCAGTATGGCAAGAAGTGATGTGGATACGACGCATGGCAGAGCACTTATGTGGGCATCCTTTTGTGCCTGCCAGGTACTGGCTATTTTTCAAATGCAGTTCTATAGGCATCTTTTCTGACGTTCAGTACGGCAAGAAATGATTTGGACACGACGCATGGCCGTGCACTTATGTGGGCATCCTTTTGTGCCTGTCATTTATTCGCTATTCTCCAAATGCACTTTTTTAGGCATCTTTTCTGACATTCAGTATGGAAAGAAATGATGTGGATACGACGCATGGCAGAGCACTTATGTGGGCATCCTTTTGTGCCTGTCAGGTACTGGCTATTCTTCAAATGCATTTTTATAGGCATCTTTTCTGACGTTCATTATGGCAAGAAATGATGTGGATACGACGCATGGCAGAGCACTTATGTGGGCATCCTTTTGTGCCTGTCAGGTAGCTGGCTATTCTTCAAATGCATTTTTGAGGCATCTTTTCTGACGTTCAGTATTGGCAAGAAATGATGT
>JARKHS020002951.1:0-119235 GCA_030143305.2 Amblyomma americanum
CAAATCAATTCTTGCCATACTGAACGTCAGAAAAGATGCCTATAAAACTGCATTTGAAAAATAGCCATTACCTGACAGGCACAAAAGGATGACCACATCAGTGCACGGCCAAGCGTCGTGTCCACATCAAATCTCTCCATACTGAACGTCAGAAAAGATGCCTATAAAATGCATTTGAAGAATAGCCAGTACCTGACAGGCACAAAAGGATGCCCCCATAAGTTCTCTGCCACACATCGTATCCACATCTTTTCTTGCCATACTGAACGTCATGAAAGATGCCTCTAAAAATGCATTTAAAGAATAGACAGTACCTGGCAGGCACAAAAAGATGCCCACATATGTGCTCTGCCATGCGTCGTTTCCACATCATTTCTTGCAATATTGAACGTCAGAAAAGATGGCTACAAAAATGCATTTGAAGAATAGCCGCTACCTGACAGGCAGAAAAGGATGCACACATAAGTGCTCTGCCATGAGTCGTATCCACATCATTTCTTGCCATAAAGAACGTCAGAAAAGATGCCTATAAAATGCTTTTGAAGAATAGCCAGTACCTGAAAGGCACAAAAGGATGCCCACATAAGTGCTCTGCCATGCGTCGTATCCACATCATTTCTTTCCAGACTGAATGTCAGAAAAGATACCTAAAAAAGTGCATTTGGAGAATAGCGAATAAATGACAGGCACAAAAGGATGCCCACATAAGTGCACGGCCATGCGTCGTGTCCAAATCATTTCTTGCCATACTGAACGTCAGAAAAGATGCCTATAAAACTGCATTTTAAAAATAGCCAGTACCTGGCAGGCACAATAGGATGCCCACATAAGTTCTCTGCCATGCGTCGTATCCACATCATTTCTTGCCATACTGAACGACAGGAAAGATGCCTATAAATATTCATTTGAAGAATAGCCACTACCTGACAGGCCCAAAAGGATGCCCACATAAGTGCTCTGCCATGCGTCGTATCCGCATCATTTCTTGCCATACTGAACGTCATGAAAGATGCCTATAAAAATGCATTTGAAAAATAGCCACGACCTGACAGACAGAAAAGGATGCCCACATAATTGCACGGCCATGCGTCGTGTCCACATCATTTCTTGCCAAACTGAACGTCAGAAAAGATGCCTATAAAAATGTATTTGAAGAAAAGCCACTACCTGACAGGCACAAAAGGATGCCCACATAAGTGCTGTGCCGTGCGTCGTATCCACAACATTTCTTGCCATACTGAACGTCAGAAAAGATGCCTATAAAAATAAATTTGAAGAATAGCCAGTACCTGAGAGGCACAAAAGGATGCCCACATAAGTTCTCTGCCATGCATCGTATTCACATCCTTTCTTGCCATACTGAACGTGATAAAAGATGCCTTTAAAAATGCATTTGAAGAATAGCCAGTACCTGACAGGCACAAAAAGATGCCCACATAAGTGCTCTGCCATGCGTCGTATCCACATCATTTCTTGCCATACTGAACGTCAGAAAAGATGCCTATAAAAATGCATTTGAAGAATAGCCATTACCTGACAGGCACAAAAGGATGCCCACATAAGTGCTCTGCCATGCGTCGTATCCACATCATTTCTTGCAATACTGAACGTCAGAAAAGATGCCTATAAAATGCATTTGAAGAATAGCCAGTGCCTGACAGCCACAATAGGATGCCCACATAACTTCTCTACCATGCATCGTATCCACATCATTTCTTGCCATACTGAACGTCATAAACGATGCCTATAAAAATGCATTTGAAGAATAGCCAGTACCTGACAGGCACAAAAAATGCCCACATAAGTGCTCTGCCATGCGTCGTATCCACATCATTTCTTGCCAAACTGAACGTCAGAAAAGATGCATATAAAAATGCATTTGAAGAATAGCCATTACCTGACAGGCACAAAAGGATGCCCACATAAGTGCTCTGCCATGCGTCGTATCCACATCATTTCTTGCCATACTGAACGTCAGAAAAGGTGGCTACGAAAATGCATTTGAAGAATAGCCATTATCTGACAGGCACAAAAGGATGCCCACATAAGTGCACGGCTAAGCGTCGTGTCCACATCATTTCTTGCCAAACTGAACGCCAGATAAGATGCCTATAAATGCATTTGAATAATAGCCACTACCTGACAGGCACAAAAGGATGCCCACATAAGTGCTCTGCCGTGCGTCGTATCCACATCATTTCTTGCCATACTGAACGTCAGAAAAGATGCCTATAAAAATGCGTTTGAAGAATAGCCAGTACCTGACAGGCACAAAAGGATGCCCACATAAGTTCTCTGCCATGCATCGTATTCACATCATTTCTTGACATACTGAACGTCATAAAAGATGCCTATAAAAATGCATTTGAAGAATAGCCAGTACCTGATAGGCACAAAAAGATGCCCACATAAGTGCTCTGCCATGCGTCGTAACCACATCATTTCTTGCCATACTGAACGTCAGAAAAGATGCCTCTAAAAATGCATTTGAAGAATAGCCATTACCTGACAGGCACAAACGAATGCCCACATAAGTGCACGGCTAAGCGTCGTGTCCACATCAAATCTCTCCATACTGAACGTCAGAAAAGATGCCTATAAAAATGTATTTGAAGAATAGCCAGTACCTGACAGGCACAAAAGGATGCCCACATATGTGCTCTGCCATGCGTCGTTTCCACATCATTTCTTGCAATATTGAACGTCAGAAAAGATGGCTACAAAAGTGCATTTGAAGAATAGCCGCTACCTGACAGGCAGAAAAGGATGCACACATAAGTGCTCTGCCATGAGTCGTATCCACATCATTTCTTGCCATAATGAACGTCAGAAAAGATGCCTATAAAATGCTTTTGAAGAATAGCCAGTACCTGAAAGGCACAAAAGAATGCCCACATAAGTGCTCTGCCATGCGTCGTATCCACATCCATTCTTTCCATACTGAATGTCAGAAAAGATGCCTAAAAAATGGCATTTGGAGAATAGCGGATAAATGACAGGCACAAAAGGATGCCCACATAAGTGCATGGCCATGCGTCGTGTCCAAATCATTTCTTGCCATACTGAACGTCAGAAAAAATGCCTCTAAAAATGCATTTGAAGAATAGCCATTACCTGACAGGCACAAACAAATGCCCACATAAGTGCACGGCTAAGCGTCGTGTCCACATCAAATCTCTCCATACTGAACGTCAGAAAATATGCCTATAAAAATGTATTTGAAGAATAGCCAGTACCTGACAGGCACAAAAGGATGCCCCCATAAGTTCTCTGCCACACATCGTATCCGCATCATTTCTTGCCATACTGAACGTCATGAAAGATGCCTCTAAAAATGCATTTAAAGAATAGACAGTGCCTGACAGCCACAATAGGATGCCCACATAAGTTCTCTGCAATGCATCGTATTCACATCCTTTCTTGCCATACTGAACGTGATAAAAGATGCCTTTAAAAATGCATTTGAAGAATAGCCAGTACCTGACAGGCACAAAATGATGCCCACATAAGTGCTCTGCCATGCGTCGTATCCACATCATTTCTTGCCATACTGAACGTCAGAAAAGATGCCTATAAAAATGCATTTGAAGAATAGCCATTACCTGACAGGCACAAAAGGATGCCCACATAAGTGCTCTGCCATGCGTCGTATCTACATCATTTCTTGCAATACTGAACGTCAGAAAAGATTCCTATAAAATGCATTTGAAGAATAGCCAGTGCCTGACAGCCACAATAGGATGCCCACATAACTTCTCTGCCATGCATCGTATCCACATCATTTCTTGCCATACTGAACGTCATAAACGATGCCTATAAAAATGCATTTGAAGAATAGCCAGTACCTGACAGGCACAAAAAATGCCCACATAAGTGCTCTGCCATGCGTCGTATCCACATCATTTCTTGCCATACTGAACGTCAGAAAAGATGCCTATAAAAATGCATTTGAAGAATAGCCATTACCTGACAGGCACAAAAGGATGCCCACATAAGTGCTCTGCCATGCGTCGTATCCACATCATTTCTTGCCATACTGAACGTCAGAAAAGGTGGCTACGAAAATGCATTTGAAGAATAGCCATTACCTGACAGGCACAAAAGGATGCCCACATAAGTGCACGGCTAAGCGTCGTGTCCACATCATTTCTTGCCAAACTGAACGTCAGATAAGATGCCTATAAATGTATTTGAATATTAGCCACTACCTGACAGGCACAAAAGGATGCCCACATAAGTGCTCTGCCGTGCGTCGTATCCACATCATTTCTTGCCATACTGAACGTCAGAAAAGATGCCTATAAAAATGCGTTTGAAGAATAGCCAGTACCTGACAGGCACAAAAGGCTGCCCACATAAGTGCTCTGCCATGCGTCGTATCCACATCATTTCTTTCCATACTGAACGTCAGAAAAGATGGCTACAAAAATGCATTTGAAGAATAGCGGCTACCTGACAGGCAGAAAAGGATGAACACGTAAGTGCTCTGCCATGAGTCGTATCCACATCATTTCTTGCCATAATGAACGTCAGAAAAGATGCCTATAAAATGCTTTTGAAAAATAGCCAGTACCTGAAAGGCACAAAAGGATGCCCACATAAGTGCTCTGCCATGCGTCGTATTCACATCATTTCTTTCCATACTGAATGTCAGAAAAGATGCCTAAAAAAGTGCATTTGGAGAATAGCGAATAAATGACAGGCACAAAAGGATGCCCACATAAGTGCACGGCCATGCGTCGTGTCCAAATCATTTCTTGCCATACTAAACGTCAGAAAAGATGCCTATAAAACTGCATTTGAAAAATAGCGAGTACCTGACAGGCACAAAAGGACGCCCACATAAGTGTTCTGCCATGCGTCGTACCCACATCATTTCTTGCCATACTGAACGACAGAAAAGATGTCTATAAATATGCATTTGAAGAATAGCCACTACCTGACAGGCACAAAAGGATGCCCACATAAGCGCTCTGCCATGCGTCGTATCCACATCATTTCTTGCCATACTGAACGTCATAAAAGATGCCTATAAAAATGCATTTGAAAAATAGCCACGACCTGACAGACAGAAAAGGATGCCCACATAATTCCACGGCCATGCGTCGTGTCCACATCATTTCTTGCCAAACTGAACGTCAGAAAAGATGCCTGTAAAAATGTATTTGAAGAATAGCCACTACCTGACAGGCACAAAAGGATGCCCACATAAGTGCTGTGCCGTGCGTCGTATCCACATCATTTCTTGCCATACTGAACGTCAGAAAAGTTGCCTATAAAAATGCATTTGAAGAATATCCTGTACCTCACAGGCACAAAAGGATGCCCACATAAGTTCTCTGCCATGCATCGTATTCACATCCTTTCTTGCCATAATGAACGTGATAAAAGATGCCTTTAAAAATGCATTTGAAGAATAGCCGGTACCTGACAGGCACAAAAAGATGCCCACATAAGTGCTCTGCCATGCGTCGTATCCACATCATTTCTTGCCATACTGAACGTCAGAAAAGATGCCTATAAAAATACATTTCAAGAATAGCCAGTACCTGACAGGCACAAAAGGATGCCCACTTAAGTGCTCTGCAATGCGTCGTATCCACATCATTTCTTGCCATACTGAACGTCAGAAAAGGTGCCTCTAAAAGTGCATTTGAAGAATAGCCATTACGTGACAGGCACAAAAGGATGCCGACATAAGTGCTCTGCGATGCATCGTATCCACATCATTTCTTGCCATACTGAAAATCAGAAAATATGCCTATAAAAATGCAATTAAAAATAGCGAGTACCTGACAGGCACAAAAGGACGCCCACATAAGTGTTCTGCCATGCGTCGTATCCACATCATTTCTTGCCATTCTGATCATCAGAAAAGATGCCTATTAGTATGCATTTGAAGAATAGGCACTACCTGAGAGGCACAAAAGGATGCCCACTTAAGTGCTCTGCCATGCGTCGTATCCACATCATTTCTTGCCGTACTGAACATCAGAAAAGATGCCTATAAATATGCATTTGAAGAATAGCCACTACCTGACAGGCACAAAAGGATGCCCACATAAGAGCTCTAGCATGCGTCGTATCCACATCATTTCTTGCCATACTGAACGTCAGAAAAGATGCCTGTAAATTGCATTTGAAGAAAAGCCACTACCTGACAGGCACAAAAGGATGCCCACATAAGTGCTCTGCCATGCGTCGTATCCACATCATTTCTTGCCATACTGAACGACAGAAAAGATGTCTATAAATATGCATTTGAAGAATAGCCTCTACCTGACAGGCACAAAAGGATGCCCACATAAGCGCTCTGCCATGCGTCGTATCCACATCATTTCTTGCCATACTGAACGTCATAAAAGATGCCTATAAAATGCATTTGAAAAATAGCCACGACCTGACAGACAGAAAAGGATGCCCACATAATTCCACGGCCATGCGTCGTGTCCACATCATTTCTTGCCAAACTGAACGTCAGAAAAGATGCCTGTAAAAATGTATTTGAAGAATAGCCACTACCTGACAGGCACAAAAGGATGCCCACATAAGTGCTGTGCCGTGCGTCGTATCCACATCATTTCTTGCCATACTGAACGTCAGAAAAGTTGCCTATAAAAATGCATTTGAAGAATAGCCTGTACCTCACAGGCACAAAAGGATGCCCACATAAGTTCTCTGCCATGCATCGTATTCACATCCTTTCTTGCCATAATGAACGTGATAAAAGATGCCTTTAAAAATGCATTTGAAGAATAGCCGGTACCTGACAGGCACAAAAAGATGCCCACATAAGTGCTCTGCCATGCGTCGTATCCACATCATTTCTTGCCATACTGAACGTCAGAAAAGATGCCTATAAAAATACATTTCAAGAATAGCCAGTACCTGACAGGCACAAAAGGATGCCCACTTAAGTGCTCTGCAATGCGTCGTATCCACATCATTTCTTGCTATACTGAACATCAGAAAAGGTGCCTCTAAAAGTGCATTTGAAGAATAGCCATTACGTGACAGGCACAAAAGGATGCCGACATAAGTGCTCTGCGATGCATCGTATCCACATCATTTCTTGCCATACTGAAAATCAGAAAATATGCCTATAAAAATGCAATTAAAAATAGCGAGTACCTGACAGGCACAAAAGGACGCCCACATAAGTGTTCTGCCATGCGTCGTATCCACATCATTTCTTGCCATTCTGATCATCAGAAAAGATGCCTATAAGTATGCATTTGAAGAATAGGCACTACCTGAGAGGCACAAAAGGATGCCCACTTAAGTGCTCTGCCATGCGTCGTATCCACATCATTTCTTGCCGTACTGAACATCAGAAAAGATGCCTATAAATATGCATTTGAAGAATAGCCACTACCTGACAGGCACAAAAGGATGCCCACATAAGAGCTCTAGCATGCGTCGTATCCACATCATTTCTTGCCATACTGAACGTCAGAAAAGATGCCTGTAAATTGCATTTGAAGAAAAGCCACTACCTGACAGGCACAAAAGGATGCCCACATAAGTGCTCTGCCATGCGTCGTATCCACATCATTTCTTGCCATACTGAACGTCAGAAAAGATGCCTATAAAATGCATTTGAAGAATAGCCAGTGCCTGACAGGCACAATAGGTTGCCCACATAACTTCTCTGCCATGCATCGTATCCACTTCATTTCTTGCCATACTGAACGTCATAAACGATGCCTATAAAAATGCCTTTGAAGAATAGCCAGAACCTGACAGGCACAAAAAATGCCCACATAAATGCTCGGCCATGCATCGTATCCACGTCATTTCTTGCCATACTGAACGTCAGAAAAGATGCCTATAAATGTGCATTTGAAGAATAGCCACTAAATGACAGGCACAAAAGGATGCCCACATAAGTGCACGGCCATGCGTCGTGTCCAAATCATTTCTTGCCATACTGAACGTCAGAAAAGATGCCTATAAAACTGTATTTGAAAAATAGCCAGTACCTGGCAGGCACAAAAGGATGCCCACATAAGTGCTCTGCCATGCGTCGTATCCACATCACTTCTTGCCATACTGAACGTCAAGAAAGATGCCTATACAAATACATTTGAAGAATAGCCAGTACCTGACAGGCACAAAAGGATGCCCACATAAGTGCTCTGCCATGCGTCGTATCCACATCATTTCTTGCCATACTGAACGACAGAAAAGATGCCTCTAAATATGCATTTGAAGAATAGCCACTACCTGACAGGCACAAAAGGATGCCCACATAAGTGCTCTGCCATGCGTCGTATCCACATCATTTCTTGCCATACTGAACGTCAGAAAAGATGCCTCTAAATATGCATTTGAAGAATAGCCACTACCTGACAGGCACAAAAGGATGCCCACATAAGTGCTCTGCCATGCGTCGTATCCACATCATTTCTTGCCATACTGAACGTCAGAAAAGATGCCTATAAAAATGCATTTGAAAAATAGCCACTACCTGACAGACAGAAAAGGATGCCCAAATAATTGCACGGCCATGCGTCGTGTCCACATCATTTCTTGCCAATTTGAACGTAAGAAAAGATGCCTATAAAAATGAATTTGAAGAATAGCCACTACCTGACAGGCACAAAAGGCTGCACACATAAGTGCTCTGCCATGAGTCATATCCACATCATATCTTGCCATAATGAACATCAGAAAAGATGCCTATAAAATGCTTTTGAAGAATAGCCAGTACCTGAAAGGCAAAAAAGGATGCCCACATAAGTGCTCTGCCATGCGTCGTATCCACATAATTTCTTTCCATTATGAATGTCAGAAAAGATGTCTAAAAAAGTGCATTTGGAGAATAGCGAATAAATGACAGGCACAAAAGGATGCCCACATAAGTGCACGGCCATGCATCGTATTCACATCCTTTCTTGACATACTGAACGTGATAAAAGATGCCTTTAAAAATGCATTTGAAGAATAGCCAGTACCTGACAGGCACCAAAAGATGCCCACATAAGTGCTTTGCCATGCGTCGTATCCACATCATTTCTTGCCATACTGAAAGTCAGAAAAGATGCCTATAAAAATGCAATTGAAAAATAGCGAGTACCTGACAGGCGCAAAAGGACGCCCACATAAGTGCTCTGCCATGCGTCGTATCCACATCATTTCTTGCCATACTGAACATCAGAAAAGATGCCTATATATATGCATTTGAAGAATAGCCACTGCCTGACAGGCACAAAAGGATGCCCACATAAGTGCTCTAGCATGCGTCGTATCCCACATTTCTTGCCATACTGAACGTCAGAAAAGATGCCTGTAAAATACATTTGAAGAAAAGCCACTACCTGACAGGCACAAAAGGATGCCCACATAAGTGCTGTGCCATGCGTCGTATCCACATCATTTCTTGCCATACTGAACGTCTGAAGAAATGCCTATAATAATCCATTTGAAGAAAAGCCAGTTCCTGACAGGCACAAAAGGATGCCCACATAAGTTCTCGGCCACGCATCGTATCCACATCATTTCTTGCCATACTGAACGTCATAAAAGTTGCCTTTAAGAATGCAATTGAAGAATTGCCAGTACCTGTCAGGCACAAAAAGATGCCTAATTATGTGCTCTGCCATGCATCGTATTCACATCAATTCTTGCCATACTAAACGTCATAAATGATGCCTTCAAGAATAGCCAGTGCGTGACAAGCACAATAGGATGCCCACATAACTTCTCTGCCATGCATCGTATCCACATCATTTCTTGCCATACTGAACGTCATAAACGATGCCTATAAAAATGCATTTGAAGAATAGCGAGTACCTGACAGGCACAAAAAATGCCCACATAAATGCTCTGCCATGCATCGTATCCACGTCATTTCTTGCCATACTGAACGTCAGAAAAGATGCCTATAAATGTGCATTTGGAAAATAGCCACTAAATGACAGGCACAAAAGGATGCCCACATAAGTGCACGGCATGCGTCGTGTCCAAATCATTTCTTGCCATACTGAACGTCAGAAAAGATGCCTATAAAACTGCATTTGAAAAATAGCCTGTACCTGGCAGGCACAAAAGGATGCCCACATAAGTGCTCTGCCATGCGTCGTATCCACATCATTTCTTGCCATACTGAACGTCAGAAAAGATGGCTGCAAAAATGCATTTGAAGAATAGCCATTACCTGACAGGCACAAAAGGATGCCCACATAAGTGCACGGCTAAGCGTCGTGTCCACATCATTTCTTGCCAAACTGAACGTCAGATAAGATGCCTATAAATGTATTTGAAGAATAGCCACTACCTGACAGGCACAAAAGGATGCCCACATAAGTTCTCTGCCGTGCGTCGTATCCACATCATTTCTTGCCATACTGAACGTCAGAAAAGATGCCTATAAAAATGCATTTGAAGAATAGCCAGTACCTGACAGGCACAAAAGGATGCCCACATAAGTTCTCTGCAATGCATCGTATTCACATCATTTCTTGACATACTGAACGTCATAAAAGATGCCTATAAAATGCATTTGAAGAATAGCCAGTACCTGACAGGCACAAAAAGATGCCCACATAAGTGCTCTGCCGTGCGTCGTATCCACATCATTTCTTGCCATACTGAACGTCAGAAAAGATGCCCATAAAAATACATTTCAAGAATAGCTAGTACCTGACAGGTACAAAAGGATGCCCACCTATATAAGTGCTCTGCCATGCGTCGTATCCACATCATTTCTTGCCATACTGAACGTCAGAAAAGATGCCTATAAAAATGCATTTGAAGAATAGCCATTACCTGACAGGCACAAAAGGATGCCCACATAAGTGCACGGCTAAGCGTCGTGTCCACATCATTTCTTGCCATACTGAACGTCAGAAAAGATGCCTATAAAAATGCATTTGAAAAATAGCCACTACCTGACAGACAGAAAAGGATGCCCAAATAATTGCACGGCCATGCGTCGTGTCCACATCATTTCTTGCCAAACTGAACGTAAGAGAAGATGCCTATAAAAATGAATTTGAAGAATAGCCACTACCTGACAGGCACAAAAGGCTGCACACATAAGTGCTCTGCCATGAGTCATATCCACATCATATCTTGCCATAATGAACATCAGAAAAGATGCCTATAAAATGCTTTTGAAGAATAGCCAGTACCTGAAAGGCAAAAAAGGATGCCCACATAAGTGCTCTGCCATGCGTCGTATCCACATAATTTCTTTCCATTATGAATGTCAGAAAAGATGCCTAAAAAAGTGCATTTGGAGAATAGCGAATAAATGACAGGCACAAAAGGATGCCCACATAAGTGCACGGCCATGCATCGTATTCACATCCTTTCTTGACATACTGAACGTGATAAAAGATGCCTTTAAAAATGCATTTGAAGAATAGCCAGTACCTGACAGGCACCAAAAGATGCCCACATAAGTGCTCTGCCATGCGTCGTATCCACATCATTTCTTGCCATACTGAAAGTCAGAAAAGATGCCTATAAAAATGCAATTGAAAAATAGCGAGTACCTGACAGGCACAAAAGGACGCCCACATAAGTGCTCTGCCATGCGTCGTATCCACATCATTTCTTGCCATACTGAACATCAGAAAAGATGCCTATATATATGCATTTGAAGAATAGCCACTGCCTGACAGGCACAAAAGGATGCCCACATAAGTGCTCTAGCATGCGTCGTATCCACAACATTTCTTGCCATACTGAGCGTCAGAAAAGATGCCTGTAAAATACATTTGAAGAAAAGCCACTACCTGACAGGCACAAAAGGATGCCCACATAAGTGCTGTGCCATGCGTCGTATCCACATCATTTCTTGCCATACTGAACGTCTGAAGAAATGCCTATAATAATCCATTTGAAGAAAAGCCAGTTCCTGACAGGCACAAAAGGATGCCCACATAAGTTCTCGGCCACGCATCGTATCCACATCATTTCTTGCCATACTGAACGTCATAAAAGTTGCCTTTAAGAATGCAATTGAAGAATTGCCAGTACCTGTCAGGCACAAAAAGATGCCTAATTATGTGCTCTGCCATGCATCGTATTCACATCAATTCTTGCCATACTAAACGTCATAAATGATGCCTTCAAGAATAGCCAGTGCGTGACAAGCACAATAGGATGCCCACATAACTTCTCTGCCATGCATCGTATCCACATCATTTCTTGCCATACTGAACGTCATAAACGATGCCTATAAAAATGCATTTGAAGAATAGCGAGTACCTGACAGGCACAAAAAATGCCCACATAAATGCTCTGCCATGCATCGTATCCACGTCATTTCTTGCCATACTGAACGTCAGAAAAGATGCCTATAAATGTGCATTTGGAAAATAGCCACTAAATGACAGGCACAAAAGGATGCCCACATAAGTGCACGGCATGCGTCGTGTCCAAATCATTTCTTGCCATACTGAACGTCAGAAAAGATGCCTATAAAACTGCATTTGAAAAATAGCCTGTACCTGGCAGGCACAAAAGGATGCCCACATAAGTGCTCTGCCATGCGTCGTATCCACATCATTTCTTGCCATACTGAACGTCAGAAAAGATGGCTGCAAAAATGCATTTGAAGAATAGCCATTACCTGACAGGCACAAAAGGATGCCCACATAAGTGCACGGCTAAGCGTCGTGTCCACATCATTTCTTGCCAAACTGAACGTCAGATAAGATGCCTATAAATGTATTTGAAGAATAGCCACTACCTGACAGGCACAAAAGGATGCCCACATAAGTTCTCTGCCGTGCGTCGTATCCACATCATTTCTTGCCATACTGAACGTCAGAAAAGATGCCTATAAAAATGCATTTGAAGAATAGCCAGTACCTGACAGGCACAAAAGGATGCCCACATAAGTTCTCTGCAATGCATCGTATTCACATCATTTCTTGACATACTGAACGTCATAAAAGATGCCTATAAAATGCATTTGAAGAATAGCCAGTACCTGACAGGCACAAAAAGATGCCCACATAAGTGCTCTGCCATGCGTCGTATCCACATCATTTCTTGCCATACTGAACGTCAGAAAAGATGCCCATAAAAATACATTTCAAGAATAGCTAGTACCTGACAGGTACAAAAGGATGCCCACCTATATAAGTGCTCTGCCATGCGTCGTATCCACATCATTTCTTGCCATACTGAACGTCAGAAAAGATGCCTATAAAAATGCATTTGAAGAATAGCCATTACCTGACAGGCACAAAAGGATGCCCACATAAGTGCACGGCTAAGCGTCGTGTCCACATCAAATCTCTCCATACTGAACGTCAGAAAAGATGCCTATAAAAATGCATTTGAAGAAAAGCCATTACCTGACAGGCACAAAAGGCTGCCCACATAAGTGCTCTGCCATGCGTCGTATCCACATCATTTCTTACCATACTGAACGTCAGAAAAGATGGCTACAAAAATGCATTTGAAGAATAGCCGCTACCTGACAGGCAGAAAAGGATGCACACATAAGTGCTCTGCCGTGAGTCGTATCCACATCATTTCTTGCCATAATGAACGTCAGAAAAGATGCCTATAAAATGCTTTTGAAGAATAGCCAGTACCTGAAAGGCACAAAAGGATGCCCACATAAGTGCTTTGCCATGCGTCGTATCCACATCATTTCTTTCCATACTGAATGTCAGAAAAGATGCCTAAAAAAGTGCATTTGGAGAATAGCGAATAAATGACAGGCACAAAAGGATGCCCACATAAGTGCTCGGCCATGCGTCGTGTCCAAATCATTTCTTGCCATACTGAACGTCAGAAAAGATGCCTATAAAACTGCATTTGAAAAATAGCCAGTACCTGGCAGGCACAAAAGGATGCCCACATAAGTGCTCTGCCATGCGTCGTATCCACTTCACTTCTTGCCATACTGAACGTCAAAAAAGATGCCTATACAAATACATTTGAAGAATAGCCAGTACCTGACAGGCACGAAAGGATGCCCACATAAGTGCTCTGCCATGCGTCGTATCCACATCATTTCTTGCCATACTGAACGACAGAAAAGATGCCTATAAATATGCATTTGAAGAATAGCCACTACCTGACAGGCACAAAAGGATGCCCACATAAGTGCTCTGCCATGCGTCGTATCCACATCATTTCTTGCCATACTGAACGTCATGAAAGATGCCTATAAAAATGCATTTGAAAAATAGCCACGACCTGACAGACAGAAAAGGATGCCCACATAATGCACGGCCATGCGTCGTGTCCACATCATTTCTTGCCAAACTGAACGTCAGAAAAGATGCCTATAAAAATGTATTTGAAGAATAGCCACTACCTGACAGGCACAAAAGGATGCCCACATAAGTGCTGTGCCGTGCGTCGTATCCACATCATTTCTTGCCATACTGAACGTCAGAAAAGATGCCTATAAAAATGCATTTGAAGAATAGCCAGTACCTGACCGGCACAAAAGGATGCCCACATAAGTTCTCTGCCATGCATCGTATTCACATCCTTTCTTGCCATAATGAACGTGATAAAAGATGCCTTTAAAAATGCATTTGAAGAATAGCCAGTACCTGACAGGCACAAAAAGATGCCCACATAAGTGCTCTGCCATGCATCGTATCCACATCATTTCTTGCCATACTGAACATCAGAAAAGATGCCTATAAAAATACATTTCAAGAATAGCCAGTACCTGACAGGCACAAAAGGATGCCCACTTAAGTGCTCTGCCATGCGTCGTATCCACATCATTTCTTGCCATACTGAACGTCAGAAAAGGTGCCTCTAAACGTGCATTTGAAGAATAGCCATTACGTGACAGGCACAAAAAGATGCCAACATAAGTGCTCTGCGATGCATCGTATCCACATCATTTCTTGCCATACTGAAAATCAGAAGAGATGCCTATAAAAATGCAATTGAAAAATAGCGAGTACCTGACAGGCACAGAAGGACGCCCACATAAGTGCTCTTCCATGCGTCGTATCCACATTATTTCTTGCCATTCTGAACATCAGAAAAGATGCCTATAAGAATGCATTTGAAGAATAGGCACTACCTGAGAGGCACAAAAGGATGCCCACTTAAGTGCTCTGCCATGCGTCGTATCCACATCATTTCTTGCCGTACTGAACATCAGAAAAGATGCCTATAAATATGCATTTGAAGAATAGCCACTACCTGACAGGCACAAAAGGATGCCCACATAAGTGCTCTAGCATGCGTCGTATCCACATCATTTCTTGCCATACTGAACGTCAGAAAAGATGCCTGTAAAATGCATTTGAAGAAAAGCCACTACCTGACAGGCACAAAAGGATGCCCACATAAGTGCTCTGCCATGCGTCGTATCCACATCATTTCTTGCCATACTGAACGTCAGAAAAGATGCCTATAAAATGCATTTGAAGAATAGCCAGTGCCTGACAGGCACAATAGGTTGCCCACATAACTTCTCTGCCATGCATCGTATCCACATCATTTCTTGCCATACTGAACGTCATAAACGATGCCTATAAAAATGCATTTGAAGAATAGCCAGTACCTGACAGGCACAAAAAATGCCCACATAAATGCTCGGCCATGCATCGTATCCACGTCATTTCTTGCCATACTGAACGTCAGAAAAGATGCCTATAAATGTGCATTTGAAGAATAGCCACTAAATGACAGGCACAAAAGGATGCCCACATAAGTGCACGGCCATGCGTCGTGTCCAAATCAATTCTTGCCATACTGAACGTCAGAAAAGATGCCTATAAAACTGCATTTGAAAAATAGCCAGTACCTGGCAGGCACAAAAGGATGCCCACATAAGTGCACTGCCATGCGTCGTATCCACATCACTTCTTGCCATACTGAACGTCAAGAAAGATGCCTATACAAATACATTTGAAGAATAGCTAGTACCTGACAGGCACAAAAGGATGCCCACATAAGTGCTCTGCCATGCGTCGTATCCACATCATTTCTTGCCATACTGAACGACAGAAAAGATGCCTCTAAATATGCATTTGAAGAATAGACACTACCTGACAGGCACAAAAGGTTGCCCACATAAGTGCTCTGCCATGCGTCGTATCCACATCATTTCTTGCCATACTGAACGTCAGAAAAGATGCCTGTAAAAATGCATTTGAAAAATAGCCACTACCTGACAGACAGAAAAGGATGCCCAAATAATTGCACGGCCATGCGTCGTGTCCACATCATTTCTTGCCAAACTGAACGTCAGACAAGATGCCTATAAAAATGAATTTGAAGAATAGCCACTACCTGACAGGCACAAAAGGCTGCACACATAAGTGCTCTGCCATGAGTCATATCCACATCATTTCTTGCCATAATGAAGATCAGAAAAGATGCCTATAAAATGCTTTTGAAGAATAGCCAGTACCTGAAAGGCAAAAAAGGATGCCCACATAAGTGCTCTGCCATGCGTCGTATCCACATCATTTCTTTCCATACTGAATGTCAGAAAAGATGCCTAAAAAGTGCATTTGGAGAATAGCGAATAAATGACAGGCACAAAAGGATGCCCACATAAGTGCACGGCCATGCGTCGTGTCCAAATCATTTCTTGCCATACTGAACGTCAGAAAAGATGCCTATAAAACTGCATTTGAAAAATAGCCAGTACCTGGCAGGCACAAAAGGATGCCCACATCAGTGCTCTGCCATGCGTCGTATCCACATCATTTCTTGCCATACTGAACGACAAAAAAGATGCCTATAAATATGCATTTGAAGAATAGCCACTACCTGACAGGCACAAAAGGATGCCCACATAAGTGCTGTGCCGTGCGTCGTATCCACATCATTTCTTGCCATACGGAACGTCAGAAAAGATGCCTTTAAATATGCATTTGAAGAATAGCCAGTACCTGACAGGCACAAAATGATGCCCACATAAGTTCTCTGCCATGCATCGTATTCACATCTTTTCTTGCCATACTGAACGTGATAAAAGATGCCTTTAAAAATGCATTTGAAGAATAGCCAGTACCTGACAGGCACCAAAAGATGCCCACATAAGTGCTCTGCCATGCGTCGTATCCACATCATTTCTTGCCATACTGAACGTCAGAAAAGATGAATATAAAAATACACTTCAAGAATAGCCAGTACCTGACTGGCACAGAAGGATGCCCACTTAAGTGCTCTGCCATGCGTCGTATCCACATCATTTCTTGCCATACTGAACGTCAGAAAAGGTGCCTATAAAAGTGCATTTGAAGAATAGTCATTACGTGACAGGCACAAAAGGATGCCGACATAAGTGCTCTGCGATGCATCGTATCCACATCATTTCTTGCCATACTGAAAATCAGAAAAGATGCCTATAAAAATGCAATTGAAAAATAGCGAGTACCTGACAGGCACAAAAGGACGCCCACATAAGTGCTCTGCCATGCGTCGTATCCACATCATTTCTTGCCATACTGAACATCAGAAACGATGCCTATATATATGCATTTGAAGAATAGCCACTACCTGACAGGCACAAAAGGATGCCCACATAAGTGCTCTAGCATGCGTCGTATCCACAACATTTCTTGCCATACTTAACGTCAGAAAAGATGACTGTAAAATGCATTTGAAGAAAAGCCACTACCTGACAGGCACAAAAGGATGCCCACATAAGTGCTGTGCCATGCGTCGTATCCACATCATTTCTTGCCATACTGAACGTCTGAAAAAATGCCTATAATAATCCATTTGAAGAAAAGCCAGTTCCTGACAGGCACAAATGGATGGCCACATAAGTTTTCGGCCACGCATTGTATCCACATCATTTCTTGCCATACTGAACGTCATAAAAGTTGCCTTTAAGAATGCAATTGAGGAATTGCCAGTACCTGTCAGGCACAAAAAGATGCCTAATTATGTGCTCTGCCATGCATCGTATTCACATCAATTCTTGCCATACTAAACGTCATAAATGATGCCTATAAAAATGCATTTGAAGAATAGCCAGTACCTGCAAGGCAAAAAAGGTCGTATCCACATCATTTCTTGCCATACTGAACGTCAGAAATGATGCCTGTAAAAATGCATTTGAAGAATAGCCACTACCTGACAGGCACAAATGGATGCCCATATAAGTGCTCTGGCATAAGTCGTATCCACATCATTTCTTGCCATACTGAACGACAGAAAAGATGCCTCTAAATATGCATTTGAAGAATGGCCACTACCTGACAGGCACAAAAGGATGCCCACATAAGTGCTCTGCCATGCGTCGTATCCACATCATTTCTTGCCATAGTGAATGTCAGAAAAGATGCCTGTAAAAATGCATTTGAAAAATAGCCACTACCTGACAGACAGAAAAGGATGCCCAAATAATTGCACGGCCATGCGTCGTGTCCACATCATTTCGTGCCAAACTGAACGTCAGACAAGATGCCTATAAAAATGAATTTGAAGAATAGCCACTACCTGACAGGCACAAAAGGCTGCACACATAAGTGCTCTGCCATGAGTCATATCCACATCATTTCTTGCCATAATGAAGATCAGAAAAGATGGCTATAAAATGCTTTTGAAGAATAGCCAGTACCTGAAAGGCAAAAAAGGATGCCCACATAAGTGCTCTGCCATGCGTCGTATCCACATCATTTCTTTCCATACTGAATGTCAGAAAAGATGCCTAAAAAGTGCATTTGGAGAATAGCGAATAAATGACAGGCACAAAAGGATGCCCACATAAGTGCACGGCCATGCGTCGTGTCCAAATCATTTCTTGCCATACTGAACGTCAGAAAAGATGCCTATAAAACTGCATTTGAAAAATAGCCAGTACCTGGCAGGCACAAAAGGATGCCCACATCAGTGCTCTGCCATGCGTCGTATCCACATCATTTCTTGCCATACTGAACGACGAAAAAGATGCCTATAAATATGCATTTGAAGAATAGCCACTACCTGACAGGCACAAAAGGATGCCCACATAAGTGCTGTGCCATGCGTCGTATCCACATCATTTCTTGCCATACTGAACGTCAGAAAAGATGCCTATAAATATGCATTTGAAGAATAGCCAGTACCTGACAGGCACAAAATGATGCCCACATAGGTTCTCTGCCATGCATCGTATTCACATCTTTTCTTGCCATACTGAACGTGATAAAAGATGCCTTTAAAAATGCCTTTGAAGAATAGCCAGTACCTGACAGGCACCAAAAGATGCCCACATAAGTGCTCTGCCATGCGTCGTATCCACATCATTTCTTGCCATACTGAACGTCAGAAAAGATGAATATAAAAATACACTTCAAGAATAGCCAGTACCTGACAGGCACAGAAGGATGCCCACTTAAGTGCTCTGCCATGCGTCGTATCCACATCATTTCTTGCCATACTGAACGTCAGAAAAGGTGCCTATAAAAGTGCATTTGAAGAATAGTCATTACGTGACAGGCACAAAAGGATGCCGACATAAGTGCTCTGCGATGCATCGTATCCACATCATTTCTTGCCATACTGAAAATCAGAAAAGATGCCTATAAAAATGCAATTGAAAAATAGCGAGTACCTGACAGGCACAAAAGGACGCCCACATAAGTGCTCTGGCATGCGTCGTATCCACATCATTTCTTGCCATACTGAACATCAGAAAAGATGCCTATATATATGCATTTGAAGAATAGCCACTACCTGACAGGCACAAAAGGATGCCCACATAAGTGCTCTAGCATGCGTCGTATCCACAACATTTCTTGCCATACTTAACGTCAGAAAAGATGCCTGTAAAGTGTATTTGAAGAAAAGCCACTACCTGACAGGCACAAAAGGATGCCCATTTAAGTGCACGGCCATGCGTCGTATCCACATCATTTCTTGCCATTTTGAACGTCAGAAAAGATGCCTATAAAACTGCATTTGAAGAATAGCCAGTACCTGACAGGCACAAAAGGATGCCCACTTAAGTGCACGGCCATGCGTCGTATCCACATCATTTCTTGCCATTTTGAACGTCAGAAAAGATGCCTATAAAACTGCATTTGAAGAATAGCCAGTACCTGGCAGGCACAAAAGAATGCCCACCTAAGTGCTCTGCCATGCGTCGTATCCCCATCACTTCTTGCCATACTGAACGTCAGAAAAGATACCTATAAAAATGCATTTGAAGAATAGCCAGTACCTGACAGGCACAAAAGGATGCCCACCTAAGTGCTCTGCCATGCGTCGTATCCACATCATTTCTTGCCATACTGAACGTCAGAAAAGATGCCTATAAAAATGCATTTGAAGAATAGCCATTACCTGACAGGCACAAAAGGATGCCCACATAAGTGCTCTGCCATGCGTCGTATCCACATCATTTCTTGCCATACTGAACGTCAGAAAAGATGCCTATAAAATGCATTTGAAGAATAGCCAGTGCCTGACAAGCACAATAGGATGCCCACATAACTTCTCTGCCATGCATCATATCCACATCATTTCTTGCCATACTGAACGTCATAAACGATGCCTATAAAAATGCATTTGAAGAATAGCCACTACCTGACAGGCACAAAAAATGCCCACATAAATGATCTGCCATGCATCGTATCCACGTCATTTCTTGCCATACTGAACGTCAGAAAAGATGCCTATAAATGTGCATTTGGAAAATAGCCACTAAATGACAGGCACAAAAGGATGCCCACATAAGTGCACGGCATGCGTCGTGTCCAAATCATTTCTTGCCATACTGAACGTCAGAAAAGATGCCTATAAAACTGCATTTGAAAAATAGCCAGTACCTGGCAGGCACAAAAGGATGCCCACATAAGTGCTCTGCCATGCGTCGTATCCACATCGTTTCTTGCCATACTGAACGTCAGAAAAGATGGCTGCAAAAATGCATTTGAAGAATAGCCATTACCTGACAGGCACAAAAGGATGCCCACATAAGTGCACGGCTAAGCGTCGTGTCCACATCATTTCTTGCCAAACTGAACGTCAGATAAGATGCCTATAAATGTATTTGAAGAATAGCCACCACCTGACAGGCACAAAAGGATGCCCACATAAGTTCTCTGCCGTGCGTCGTATCCACATCATTTCTTGCCATACTGAACGTCAGAAAAGATGCCTATAAAAATGCATTTGAAGAATAGCCAGTACCTGACAGGCACAAAAGGATGCCCACATAAGTGCTCTGCCATGCGTCGTATCCACATCGTTTCTTGCCATATTGAACGTCAGAAAAGATGGCTGCAAAAATGCATTTGAAGAATAGCCATTACCTGACAGGCACAAAAGGATGCCCGCATAAGTGCGCGGCTAAGCGTCGTGTCCACATCATTTCTTGCCAAATTGAACGTCAGATAAGATGCCTATAAAATGCATTTGAAGAATAGCCACTACCTGTCAGGCACAAAAGGATGCCCACATAAGTGCTCTGCCGTGCGTCGTATCCACATAATTTCTTGCCATACTGAACGTCAGAAAAGATGCCTATAAAAATGCATTTGAAGAATAGCCAGTACCTGACAGGCACAAAAGGATGCCCACATAAGTTCTCTGCCATGCATCGTATCCACATCATTTCTTGCCATACTGAACGTCATAAAAGATGCCTATAAAAATGCATTTGAAGAATAGCCAGTACCTGACAGGCACAAAAAGATGCCCACATAAGTGCTCTGCCATGCGTCGTATCCACATCATTTCTTGCCATACTGAACGTCAGAAAAGATGCCTATAAAATGCATTTGAAGAATAGCCATTACCTGACAGGCACAAAAGGATGCCCACATAAGTGCACGGCTATGCGTCGTGTCCACATCATTTCTTCCATACTGAACGTCAGAAAAGATGCCAATAAAAATGCATTTGAAGAATAGCCATTACCTGACAGGCACAAAATGCTGCCCACATAAGTGCTCTGCCATGCGTCGTATCCACATCATTTCGTGCCATACTGAACGTCAGAAAAGATGGCTACAAAAATGCATTTGAAGAATAGCCGCTACCTGACAGGCAGAAAAGGATGCACACATAACGTGCTCTGCCATGAGTCGTATCCACATCATTTCTTGCCATAATGAACGTCAGAAAAGATGCCTATAAAATGCTTTTGAAGAATAGCCAGTACCTGAAAGCCACAAAAGGATGCCCACATAAGTGCTCTGCCATGCGTCGTATCCACATCATTTCTTTCCATACTGAATGTCAGAAAAGATGCCTAAAAAGTGCATTTGGAGAATAGCGAATAAATGACAGGCACAAAAGGATGCCCACATAAGTGCTCGGCCATGCGTCGTGTCCAAATCATTTCTTGCCATAATGAACGTCAGAAAAGATGCCTATAAAATTGCATTTGAAAAATATCCAGTACCTGGCAGGCACAAAAGGATGCCCACATAAGTGCTCTGCCATGCGTCGTATCCACATCACTTCTTGCCATACTGAACGTCAAAAAAGATGCCTATACAAATACATTTGAAGAATAGCCAGTACCTGACAGGCACAAAAGGATGCCCACATAAGTGCTTTGCCGTGCGTCGTATCCACATCATTTCTTGCCATACTGAACGTCAGAAAAGATGCCTATAAATATGCATTTGAAGAATAGCCAGTACCTGACAGGCACAAAATGATGCCCACATAAGTGCTCTGCCATGCGTCGTATCCACATCATTTCTTGCCATACTGAACGTCAGAAAAGATGCCTTTAAAAATGCATTTTAAGAATAGCCAGTACCTGACAGGCACAAAAGGATGCCCACATAAGTGCTCTGCCATGCGTCGTATCCACATCATTTCTTGCCATACTGAACGTCAGAAAAGATGCCTATAAAATGCATTTCAAGAATAGCCAGTACCTGACAGGCACAAAAGGATGCCCACATAAGTGCTCTGCCATGCGTCGTATCCACATCATTTCTTGCCATACTGAACGTCAGAAAAGATGCCTATAAAAATGCATTTGAAGAATAGCAGTACCTGACAGGCACAAAAGGATGCCCACATAAGTGCTCTGCCATGCGTCGTATCCACATCATTTCTTGCCATACTGAACATCAGAAAAGATGCCTATAAAAATGCATTTGAAGAATAGCCAGTACCTGACAGGCACAAAAGGATGCCCACATAAGTGCTCTGCCATGCGTCGTATCCACATCATTTCTTGCCATACTGAACGTCAGAAAAGATGCCTATAAAATGCATTTGAAGAATAGCCACTACCTGACAGGCACAAAAGGATGCCCACATAAGTGCTCTGCCATGCGTCGTATCCACATCATTTCTTGCCATACTGAACGTCAGAAAAGATGCCTATAAAAATGCATTTGAAGAATAGCCAGTACCTGACAGGCACAAAAGGATGCCCACATAAGTTCTCTGCCATGCATCGTATTCACATCATTTCTTGACATACTGAACGTCATAAAAGATGCCTATAAAATGCATTTGAAGAATAGCCAGTACCTCACAGGCACAAAAAGATGCCCACATAAGTGCTCTGCCATGCGTCGTATCCACATCATTTCTTGCCATACTGAACGTCAGAAAAGATGCCCAAAAAATACATTTCAAGAATAGCTAGTACCTGACAGGTACAAAAGGATGCCCACATCAGTGCTCTGCCATGCGCCGTATCCACATCATTTCTTGCCATCTGAACGTCAGAAAAGATGCCTATAAAATGCATTTTAAGAATAGCCATTACCTGACAGGCACAAAAGGATGCCCACATAAGTGCACGGCTAAGCGTCGTGTCCACATCAAATCTCTCCATACTGAACGTCAGAAAAGATGCCAATAAAAATGCATTTGAAGAATAGCCAGTACCTGACAGGCACAAAAGGATGCCCCCATAAGTTCTCTGCCACATATCGTATCCACATCATTTCTTGCCATACTGAACGTCATGAAAGATGCCTCTAAAAATGCATTTAAAGAATAGACAGTACCTGGCAGGCACAAAAAGATGCCCACATATGTGCTCTGCCATGCGTCGTTTCCACATCATTTCTTGCCATATTGAACGTCAGAAAAGATGCCTATAAAAATGCATTTGAAGAAAAGCCATTACCTGACAGGCACAAAAGGCTGCCCACATAAGTGCTCTGCCATGCGTCGTATCCACATCATTTCTTACCATACTGAACGTCAGAAAAGATGGCTACAAAAATGCATTTGAAGAATAGACGCTACCTGACAGGCAGAAAAGGATGCACACATAAGTGCTCTGCCATGAGTCGTATCCACATCATTTCTTGCCATAATGAACGTCAGAAAAGATGCCTATAAAATGCTTTTGAAGAATAGCCAGTACCTGAAAGCCACAAAAGGATGCCCACATAAGTGCTCTGCCATGCGTCGTATCCACATCATTTCTTTCCATACTGAATGTCAGAAAAGATGCCTAAAAAAGTGCATTTGGAGAATAGCGAATAAATGACAGGCACAAAAGGATGCCCACATAAGTGCTCGGCCATGCGTCGTGTCCAAATCATTTCTTGCCATAATGAACGTCAGAAAAGATGCCTATAAAATTGCAGTTGAAGAATAGCCAGTACCTGACAGGCACAAAAGGATGCCCACATAAGTGCTTTGCCGTGCGTCGTATCCACATCATTTCTTGCCATACTGAACGTCAGAAAAGATGCCTATAAATATGCATTTGAAGAATAGCCAGTACCTGACAGGCACAAAATGATCCCCACATAAGTTCTCTGCCATGCATCGTATTCACATCTTTTCTTGCCATACTGAACGTGATAAAAGATGCCTTTAAAAATGCATTTGAAGAATAGCCAGTACCTGACAGGCACCAAAAGATGCCCACATAAGTGCTCTGCCATGCGTCGTATCCACATCATTTCTTGCCATACTGAACGTCAGAAAAGATGCCTATAAAAATACACTTCAAGAATAGCCAGTACCTGACAGGCACAGAAGGATGCCCACTTAAGTGCTCTGCCATGCTTCGTATCCACATCATTTCTTGCCATACTGAACGTCAGAAAAGGTGCCTATAAAAGTGCATTTGAAGAATAGTCATTACGTGACAGGCACAAAAGGATGCCGACATAAGTGCTCTGCGATGCATCGTATCCACATCATTTCTTGCCATACTGAAAATCAGAAAAGATGCCTATAAAAATGCAATTGAAAAATAGCGAGTACCTGACAGGCACAAAAGGACGCCCACATAAGTGCTCTGCCATGCGTCGTATCCACATCATTTCTTGCCATACTGAACATCAGAAAAGATGCCTATATATATGCATTTGAAGAATAGCCACTACCTGACAGGCACAAAAGGATGCCCACATAAGTGCTCTAGCATGCGTCGTATCCACAACATTTCTTGCCATACTTAACGTCAGAAAAGATGCCTGTAAAATGCATTTGAAGAAAAGCCACTACCTGACAGGCACAAAAGGATGCCCACATAAGTGCTGTGCCATGCGTCGTATCCACATCATTTCTTGCCATACTGAACGTCTGAAAAAATGCCTATAATAATCCATTTGAAGAAAAGCCAGTTCCTGACAGGCACAAATGGATGGCCACATAAGTTCTCGGCCACGCATTGTATCCACATCATTTCTTGCCATACTGAACGTCATAAAAGTTGCCTTTAAGAATGCAATTGAAGAATTGCTAGTACCTGTCAGGCACAAAAAGATGCCTAATTATGTGCTCTGCCATGCATCGTATTCACATCAATTCTTGCCGTACTAAACGTCATAAATGATGCCTATAAAAATGCATTTGAAGAATAGCCAGTACCTGCAAGGCAAAAAAGGTCGTATCCACATCATTTCTTGCCATACTAAACGTCAGAAATGATGCCTGTAAAAATGCATTTGAAGAATAGCCACTACCTGACAGGCACAAATGGATGCCCATATAAGTGCTCTGGCATAAGTCGTATCCACATCATTTCTTGCCATACTGAACCTCAGAAAAGATGCCTATAAAATGCATTTGAAGAATAGCCATTACCTGACAGGCACAAAAGGATGCCCATTTAAGTGCACGGCCATGCGTCGTATCCACATCATTTCTTGCCATTTTGAACGTCAGAAAAGATGCCTATAAAACTGCATTTGAAGAATAGCCAGTACCTGACAGGCACAAAAGGATGCCCACTTAAGTGCACGGCCATGCGTCGTATCCACATCATTTCTTGCCATTTTGAACGTCAGAAAAGATGCCTATAAAACTGCATTTGAAGAATAGCCAGTACCTGGCAGGCACAAAAGAATGCCCACCTAAGTGCTCTGCCATGCGTCGTATCCCCATCACTTCTTGCCATACTGAACGTCAGAAAAGATACCTATAAAAATGCATTTGAAGAATAGCCAGTACCTGACAGGCACAAAAGGATGCCCACATAAGTGCTCTGCCATGCGTCGTATCCACATCATTTCTTGCCATACTGAACGTCAGAAAAGATGCCTATAAAAATGCATTTGAAGAATAGCCATTACCTGACAGGCACAAAAGGATGCCCACATAAGTGCTCTGCCATGCGTTGTATCCACATCATTTCTTGCCCTACTGAACGTCAGAAAAGATGCCTATAAAATGCATTTGAAGAATAGCCAGTGCCTGACAAGCACAATAGGATGCCCACATAACTTCTCTGCCATGCATCATATCCACATCATTTCTTGCCATACTGAACGTCATAAACGATGCCTATAAATGTGCATTTGAAAAATAGCCACTAAATGACAGGCACAAAAGGATGCCCACAGAAGTGCACGGCATGCGTCGTGTCCAAATCATTTCTTGCCATACTGAACGTCAGAAAAGATGCCTATAGAACTGCATTTGAAAAATAGCCAGTACCTGGCAGGCACAAAAGGATGCCCACATAAGTGCTCTGCCATGCGTCGTATCCACATCGTTTCTTGCCATACTGAACGTCAGAAAAGATGGCTGCAAAAATGCATTTGAAGAATAGCCATTACCTGACAGGCACAAAAGGATGCCCACATAAGTGCACGGCTAAGCGTCGTGTCCACATCATTTCTTGCCAAACTGAACGTCAGATAAGATGCCTATAAAATGTATTTGAAGAATAGCCACCACCTGACAGGCACAAAAGGATGCCCACATAAGTGCTCTGCCGTGCGTCGTATCCACATCATTTCTTGCCATACTGAACGTCAGAAAAGATGCCTATAAAAATGCATTTGAAGAATAGCCAGTACCTGACAGGCACAAAAGGATGCCCACATAAGTGCTCTGCCATGCGTCGTATCCACATCGTTTCTTGCCATATTGAACGTCAGAAAAAATGGCTGCAAAAATGCATTTGAAGAATAGCCATTACCTGACAGGCACAAAAGGATGCCCACATAAGTGCACGGCTAAGCGTCGTGTCCACATCATTTCTTGCCATACTGAACGTCAGATAAGATGCCTATAAAATGCATTTGAAGAATAGCCACTACCTGACAGGCACAAAAGGATGCCCACATAAGTGCTCTGCCGTGCGTCGTATCCACATCATTTCTTGCCATACTGAACGTCAGAAAAGATGCCTATAAAAATGCATTTGAAGAATAGCCAGTACCTGACAGGCACAAAAGGATGCCCACATAAGTTCTCTGCCATGCATCGTATCCACATCATTTCTTGCCATACTGAACGTCATAAAAGATGCCTATAAAATGCATTTGAAGAATAGCCAGTACCTCACAGGCACAAAAAGATGCCCACATAAGTGCTCTGCCATGCGTCGTATCCACATCATTTCTTGCCATACTGAACGTCAGAAAAGATGCCCAAAAAATACATTTCAAGAATAGCTAGTACCTGACATTTACAAAAGGATGCCCACATAAGTGCTCTGCCATGCGTCGTATCCACATCATTTCTTGCCATCTGAACGTCAGAAAAGATCCCTATAAAATGCATTTGAAGAATAGCCATTACCTGACAGGCACAAAAGGATGCCCACATAAGTGCACGGCTAAGCGTCGTGTCCACATCAAATCTCTCCATACTGAACGTCAGAAAAGATGCCTATAAAAATGCATTTGAAGAATAGCCAGTACCTGACAGGCACAAAAGGATGCCCCCATAAGTTCTCTGCCACATATCGTATCCACATCATTTCTTGCCATACTGAACGTCATGAAAGATGCCTCTAAAAATGCATTTAAAGAATAGACAGTACCTGGCAGGCACAAAAATATGCCCACATATGTGCTCTGCCATGCGTCGTTTCCACATCATTTCTTGCCATATTGAACGTCAGAAAAGATGCCTATAAAAATGCATTTGAAGAAAAGCCATTACCTGACAGGCACAAAAGGCTGCCCACATAAGTGCTCTGCCATGCGTCGTATCCACATCATTTCTTACCATACTGAACGTCAGAAAAGATGGCTACAAAAATGCATTTGAAGAATAGCCGCTACCTGACAGGCAGAAAAGGATGCACACATAAGTGCTCTGCCATGAGTCGTATCCACATCATTTCTTGCCATAATGAACGTCAGAAAAGATGCCTATAAAATGCTTTTGAAGAATAGCCAGTACCTGAAAGCCACAAAAGGATGCCCACATAAGTGCTCTGCCATGCGTCGTATCCACATCATTTCTTTCCATACTGAATGTCAGAAAAGATGCCTAAAAAGTGCATTTGGAGAATAGCGAATAAATGACAGGCACAAAAGGATGCCCACATAAGTGCTCGGCCATGCGTCGTGTCCAAATCATTTCTTGCCATAATGAACGTCAGAAAAGATGCCTATAAAACTGCATTTGAAAAATAGCCAGTACCTGGCAGGCACAAAAGGATGCCCACATAAGTGCTCTGCCATGCGTCGTATCCACATCACTTCTTGCCATACTGAACGTCAAAAAAGATGCCTATACAAATACATTTGAAGAATAGCCAGTACCTGACAGGCACGAAAGGATGCCCACATAAGTGCTCTGCCATGCGTCGTATCCACATCATTTCTTGCCATACTGAACGACAGAAAAGATGCCTATAAATATGCATTTGAAGAATAGCCACTACCTGACAGGCACAAAAGGATGCCCACATAAGTGCTCTGCCGTGCGTCGTATCCACATCATTTCTTGCCATACTGAACGTCAGAAAAGATGCCTATAAAAATGCATTTGAAGAATAGCCAGTACCTGACCGGCACAAAAGGATGCTCACATAAGTTCTCTGCCATGCATCGTATTCACATCCTTTCTTGCCATAATGAACGTGATAAAAGATGCCTTTAAAAATGCGTTTGAAGAATAGCCAGTACCTGACAGGCACAAAAAGATGCCCACATAAGTGCTCTGCCATGCATCGTATCCACATCATTTCTTGCCATACTGAACGTCAGAAAAGATGCCTATAAAAATACATTTCAAGAATAGCCAGTACCTGACAGGCACAAAAGGATGCCCACTTAAGTGCTCTGCCATGCGTCGTATCCACATCATTTTTTGCCATACTGAACGTCAGAAAAGGTGCCTCTAAACGTGCATTTGAAGAATAGGTACTACCTGAGAGGCACAAAAGGATGCCCACTTAAGTGCTCTGCCATGCGTCGTATCCACATCATTTCTTGCCGTACTGAACATCAGAAAAGATGCCTATAAATATGCATTTGAAGAATAGCCACTACCTGACAGGCACAAAACGATGCCCACATAAGTGCTCTAGCATGCGTCGTATCCACATCATTTCTTGCCATACTGAACGTCAGAAAAGATGCCTGTAAAATGCATTTGAAGAATAGCCACTACCTGACAGGCACAAAAGGATGCCCACATAAGTGCTGTGCCATGCGTCGTATCCACATCATTTCTTGCCATACTGAACGTCTGAAAAAATGCCTATAATAATCCATTTGAAGAAAAGCGAGTTCCTGACAGGCACAAAAGGATGCCCACATATGTTCTCGGCCACGCATCGTGTCCACATCATTTCTTGCCATACTGAACGTCATAAAAGTTGCCTTTAAGAATGCAATTGAAGAATGCCAGTACCTCTCAGGCACAAAAAGATGCCAATAGTGCTCTGCCATGCTCGTATCACATCATTCTTGCCATACTAACGTCAAAAGATGCCCAAAAAATCATTTAAGAATAGCAGTACCTGCCAGTGCAAAAAGGTCGTATCCACATCATTTCTTGCCATACTGAACGTCAGAAAAGATGCCTATAAAAGTGCATTTGAAGAATAGCCACTACCTGACAGGCACAAAAGGATGCCCACATAAGTGCTCTGCCATGAGTCGTATCCACATCATTTCTTGCCATACTGAACGTCAGAAAAGATGCCTATAAAATGCATTTGAAGAATAGCCATTACCTGACAGGCACAAAAGGATGCCCACATAAGTGCTCTGCCATGCGTCGTATCCACATCATTTCTTGCCATACTGAACGTCAGAAAAGATGCCTATAAAACTGCATTTGAAGAATAGCCAGTACCTGGCAGGCACAAAAGGATGCCCACATAAGTGCTCTGCCATGCGTCGTATCCACATCATTTCTTGCCATACTGAACGTCAGAAAAGATGCCTATAAAAATGCATTTGAAGAATAGCCAGTACCTGACAGGCACAAAAGGATGCCCACATAAGTGCTCTGCCATGCGTCGTATCCACATCATTTCTTGCCATACTGAACGTCAGAAAAGATGCCTATAAAATGCATTTGAAGAATAGCCACTACCTGACAGGCACAAAAGGATGCCCACATAAGTGCTCTGCCATGCGTCGTATCCACATCATTTCTTGCCATACTGAACGTCAGAAAAGATGCCTATAAAAATGCATTTGAAGAATAGCCACTACCTGACAGGCAGAAAAGGATGCCCACATAAGTGCTCGGCCATGCGTCGTGTCCACATCATTTCTTGCCATACTGAACGTCAGAAAAGATGCCTATAAAAATGTATTTGAAGAATAGCCAGTACCTGACAGGCACAAAAGGATGCCCACATAAGTGCTCTGCCATGCGTCGTATCCACATCATTTCTTGCCATACTGAACGTCAGAAAAGATGGCTACAAAAATGCATTTGAAGAATAGCCGCTACCTGACAGGCACAAAAGGATGCACACATAAGTGCTCTGCCATGAGTCGTATCCACATCATTTCTTGCCATAATGAACGTCAGAAAAGATGCCTATAAAATGCTTTTGAAGAATAGCCAGTACCTGACAGGCACAAAAGGATGCCCACATAAGTGCTCTGCCATGCGTCGTATCCACATCATTTCTTGCCATACTGAACGTCAGAAAAGATGCCTAAAAAGTGCATTTGAAGAATAGCCAATAAATGACAGGCACAAAAGGATGCCCACATAAGTGCTCGGCCATGCGTCGTGTCCAAATCATTTCTTGCCATACTGAACGTCAGAAAAGATGCCTATAAAACTGCTTTTGAAGAATAGCCAGTACCTGACAGGCACAAAAGGATGCCCACATAAGTGCTCTGCCATGCGTCGTATCCACATCACTTCTTGCCATACTGAACGTCAAAAAGATGCCTATACAAATGCATTTGAAGAATAGCCAGTACCTGACAGGCACAAAAGGATGCCCACATAAGTGCTCTGCCATGCGTCGTATCCACATCATTTCTTGCCATACTGAACGTCAGAAAAGATGCCTCTAAAAATGCATTTGAAGAATAGCCACTACCTGACAGGCACAAAAGGATGCCCACATAAGTGCTCTGCCATGCGTCGTATCCACATCATTTCTTGCCATACTGAACGTCAGAAAAGATGCCTATAAAAATGCATTTGAAGAATAGCCACTACCTGACAGGCACAAAAGGATGCCCACATAAGTGCTCTGCCATGCGTCGTATCCACATCATTTCTTGCCATACTGAACGTCAGAAAAGATGCCTATAAAAATGCATTTGAAGAATAGCCAGTACCTGACAGGCACAAAAGGATGCCCACATAAGTGCTCTGCCATGCGTCGTATCCACATCATTTCTTGCCATACTGAACGTCAGAAAAGATGCCTATAAAAATGCATTTGAAGAAAAGCCACTACCTGACAGGCACAAAAGGATGCCCACATAAGTGCTCTGCCATGCGTCGTATCCACATCATTTCTTGCCATACTGAACGTCAGAAAAGATGCCTACAAAAATGCATTTGAAGAATAGCCAGCTACCTGACAGGCACAAAAGGATGCCCACATAAGTGCTCTGCCATGAGTCGTATCCACATCATTTCTTGCCATACTGAACGTCAGAAAAGATGCCTATAAAATGCTTTTGAAGAATAGCCACTACCTGACAGGCACAAAAGGATGCCCACATAAGTGCTCTGCCATGCGTCGTATCCACATCATTTCTTGCCATACTGAACGTCAGAAAAGATGCCTACAAAAATGCATTTGAAGAATAGCCGCTACCTGACAGGCAGAAAAGGATGCACACATAAGTGCTCTGCCATGAGTCGTATCCACATCATTTCTTGCCATAATGAACGTCAGAAAAGATGCCTATAAAATGCTTTTGAAGAATAGCCAGTACCTGACAGGCACAAAAGGATGCCCACATAAGTGCTCTGCCATGCGTCGTATCCACATCATTTCTTTCCATACTGAACGTCAGAAAAGATGCCTATAAAAGTGCATTTGGAGAATAGCCAATAAATGACAGGCACAAAAGGATGCCCACATAAGTGCACGGCCATGCGTCGTGTCCAAATCATTTCTTGCCATACTGAACGTCAGAAAAGATGCCTATAAAACTGCTTTTGAAAAATAGCCAGTACCTGGCAAGCACAAAAGGATGCCCACATAAGTGCTCTGCCATGCGTCGTATCCACATCACTTCTTGCCATACTGAACGTCAAAAAAGATGCCTATACAAATACATTTGAAGAATAGCCAGTACCTGACAGGCACGAAAGGATGCCCACATAAGTGCTCTGCCATGCGTCGTATCCACATCATTTCTTGCCATACTGAACGACAGAAAAGATGCCTATAAATATGCATTTGAAGAATAGCCACTACCTGACAGGCACAAAAGGATGCCCACATAAGTGCTCTGCCATGCGTCGTATCCACATCATTTCTTGCCATACTGAACGTCATGAAAGATGCCTATAAAAATGCATTTGAAAATAGCCACTACCTGACAGACAGAAAAGGATGCCCAAATAATTGCACGGCCATGCGTCGTGTCCACATCATTTCTTGCCAAACTGAACGTCAGAAAAGATGCCTATAAAAATGTATTTGAAGAATAGCCACTACCTGACAGGCACATAAGGCTGCCCACATAAGTGCTCTGCCATGCGTCGTATCCACATCATTTCTTGCCATACTGAACGTCAGAAAAGATGGCTACAAAAATGCATTTGAAGAATAGCCGCTACCTGACAGGCAGAAAAGGATGCACACATAAGTGCTCTGCCATGAGTTGTATCCACATCATTTCTTGCCATAATGAACGTCAGAAAAGATGCCTATAAAATGCTTTTGAAGAATAGCCAGTACCTGAAAGGCACAAAAGGATGCCCACATAAGTGCTCTGCCATGCGTCGTATCCACATCATTTCTTTCCATACTGAATGACAGAAAAGATGCCTAAAAAGTGCATTTGGAGAATAGCGAATAAATGACAGGCACAAAAGGATGCCCACATAAGTGCACGGCCATGCGTCGTGTCCAAATCATTTCTTGCCATACTGAACGTCAGAAAAGATGCCTATAAAACTGCATTTGAAAAATAGCCAGTACCTGGCAGGCACAAAAGGATGCCCACATAAGTGCTCTGCCATGCGTCGTATCCACATCACTTCTTGCCATACTGAACGTCAAAAAAGATGCCTATACAAATACATTTGAAGAATAGCCAGTACCTGACAGGCACGAAAGGATGCCCACATAAGTGCTCTGCCATGCGTCGTATCCACATCATTTCTTGCCATACTGAACGACAGAAAAGATGCCTATAAATATGCATTTGAAGAATAGCCACTACCTGACAGGCACAAAAGGATGCCCACATAAGTGCTCTGCAATGCGTCGTATCCACATCATTTCTTGCCATACTGAACGTCAGAAAAGATGCCTATAAAATGCATTTGAAGAATAGCCATTACCTGACAGGCACAAAAGGATGCCCACTTACGTGCACGGCCATGCGTCGTATCCACATCATTTCTTGCCATTCTGAACGTCAGAAAAGATGCCTATAAAACTGCATTTGAAGAATAGCCAGTACCAGGCAGGCACAAAAGAACGCCCACCTAAGTGCTCTGCCATGCGTCGTATCCCCATCACTTCTTGCCATACTGAACGTCAGAAAAGATAACTATAAAAAAGCATTTGAAGAATAGCCAGTACCTGAGAGGCACAAAAGGATGCCCACATAAGTGCTCTGCCATGCGTCGTATCCACATCATTTCTTGCCATACTGAACGTCAGAAATGTTGCCTATAAATATGCATTTGAAGAATAGCCATTACCTGACCGGCACAAAAGGATGCCCACATAAGTGCTCTGCCATGCGTCGTATCCACATCATTTCTTGCCATACTGAACGTCAGAAAAGATGCCTATAAAATGCATTTGAAGAATAGCCAGTGCCTGACAGGCACAATAGGATGCCCACATAACTTCTCTGCCATGCATCGTATCCACATCATTTCTTGCCATACTGAACGTCATAAACGATGCCTATAAAAATGCATTTGAAGAATAGCCAGTACCTGACAGGCACAAAAATGCCCACATAAATGCTCTGCCATGCATCGTATCCACGTCATTTCTTGCCATACTGAACGTCAGAAAAGATGCCTATAAATGTGCGTTTGGAGAATAGCCACTAAATGACAGGCACTAAAGGATGCCCACATAAGTGCACGGCCATGCGTCGTGTCCAAATCATTTCTTGCCATCCTGAACGTCAGAAAAGATGCCTATAAAACTGCATTTGAAAAATAGCCAGTACCTGGCAGGCACAAAAGGATGCCCACATAAGTGCTCTGCCATGCGTCGTATCCACATCACTTCTTGCCATACTGAACGTCAAGAAAGATGCCTATACAAATACATTTGAAGAATAGCCAGTACCTGACAGGCACAAAAGGATGCCCACATAAGTGCTCTTCCATGCGTCGTATCCACATCATTTCTTGCCATACTGAACGACAGAAAAGATGCCTCTAAATATGCATTTGAAGAATAGCCACTACCTGACAGGCACAAAAGGATGCCCACATAAGTGCTCAGCCATGCGTCGTATCCACATCATTTTTTGCCATACTGAACGTCAGAAAAGATGCCTATAAAAATGCATTTGAAAAATAGCCACTACCTGACAGACAGAAAAGGATGCCCAAATAGTTGCACGGCCATGCGTCGTGTCCACATCATTTCTTGCCAAACTGAACGTCAGAAAAGATGCCTATAAAAATGTATTTGAAGAATAGCCACTACCTGACAGGCACAAAAGGATGCCCACATAAGTGCTCTGCCGTGCGTCGTATCCACATCATTTCTTGCCATACTGAACGTCAGAAAAGATGCCTATAAAAATGCATTTGAAGAATAGCCAGTACCTGACAGGCACAAAAGGATGCCCACATAAGGTCTCTGCCTTGCATCGTATTCATATCATTTCTTGCCATACTGAACGTGATAAAAGATGCCTTTAAAAATGCATTTGAAGAATAGCCAGTACCTGACAGGCACAAAAAGATGCCCACATAAGTGCTCTGCCATGCGTCGTATCCACATCATTTCTTGCCATACTGAACGTCAGAAAAGATGCCTATAAAAATGTATTTCAAGAATAGCCAGTACCTGACGGGCACAAAAGGATACCCACTTAAGTGCTCTGCCATGCGTCGTATCCACATCATTTCTTGCCATACTGAACGTCAGAAAAGATGCCTATAAAAATGCATTTGAAGAATAGCCATTACTTGACAGGCACAAAAGGATGCCCACATAAGTGCACGGCTAAGCGTCGTGTCCACATCAAATCTCTCCATACTGAACGTCAGAAAAGATGCCTATAAAAATGCATTTGAAGAATAGCCAGTACCTGACAGGCACAAAAGGATGCCCCCATAAGTTCTCTGCCACGCATCGTATCCACATCATTTCTTGCCTTACTGAACGTCATGAGAGATGCCTCTAAAAATGCATTTGAAGAATAGACAGTACCTGGCAGGCACAAAAAGATGCCCACATAGGTGCTCTGCCATGCGTCGTTTCCACATCATTTCTTGCCATATTGAACGTCAGAAAAGATGCCTATAAAAATGCATTTGATGAATAGCCAGTACCTGACAGGCACAAAAGGATGCCCACATAAGTGCTCTGCCATGCGTCGTATCCACATCATTTATTTTTATATTGAACGTCAGAAAAGGTGCCTATAAAAGTGCATTTGAAGAATAGCCAGTACGTGACAGGCACAAAAGGATGCCGACATAAGTGATCTGCGATGCATCGTATCCACATCATTTCTTGTCATACTGAAAATCAGAAAAGATGCCTATAAAAATGCAATTGAAAAATAGCGAGTACCTGACAGGCACAAAAGGACGCCAAAATAAATGCTCTGCCATGCGTCGTATCCACACCATTTTTTGCCATTCTGAACATCAGAAAAGATGCCTATATGAATGCATTTGAAGAATAGCCCTACCTGACAGGCACAAAAGGATGCCCACATAAGTGCTCTGCCATGCGTCGTATCCACATAATTTCTTGCCATACTGAACGTCAGAAAAGATGCGTGTAAAAATGCATATGAAGAATAGCCGCTGCCTGACAGGCACAAAAGGATGCCCACATAAGTGCTCTAGCATGCGTCGTATCCACATCATTTCTTGCCATACTGAACGTCATAAAAGATGCCTGTAAAATGCATTTGAAGAATAGCCACTACCTGACAGGCACAAAAGGATGCCCACATTAGTGCTCTGCCATGCGTCGTATCCACATCATTTCTTGCCATACTGAACGTCAGAAAATATGCCTATAATAATCCATTTGAAGAAAAGCCAGTTCCTGACAGGCACAAAAGGATGCCCACATAAGTTCTCGGCCACGCATCGTATCCACATCATTTCTTGCCATACTGAACGTCATAAAAGTTGCCTTTAAGAATGCAATTGAAGAATTGCCAGTACCTGTCAGGCACAAAAAGATGCCTAAATATGTGCTCTGCCATGCGTCGTATCCACATCATTTCTTGCCATAGTGAACGTCATAAAAGATGCATATAAAAATGCATTTGAAGAATAGCCAGTACCTGACAGGCACAAAAGGATGTCCAAATAAATGCTCTGCCATGCATCGTATTCACATCAATTCTTGAAATACTAAACGTCATAAATGATGCCTATAAAAATGCATTTGAAGAATAGCCAGTACCTGCCAGGCACAAAAGGTCGTATCCACATCATTTCTTGCCATACTGAACGTCAGAAATGATGCCTGTAAAAATGCATTTGAAGAATAGATACTACCTGACAGGCACAAAAGGATGCCCATATAAGTGCTCTGGCATGCGTCGTATCCACATCATTTCTTGCCATACTGAACGTCAGAAAAGATGCCTATAAAAATGCATTTGAAGAATAGCCAGTACCTGAGAGGCACAAAAGGATGCCCACATGAGTGATCTGCCATGCGTCGTATCCACATCATTTCTTGCCATACTGAACGACAGAAAAGATGCCTATAAATATGCATTTAAAGTATAGCCACTACCTGACAGGCACAAAAGGATGCCCACATAAGTGCTCTGCCATGCATTGTATTCACATCATTTCTTGCCATACTGAACGTCATAAAAGATGCCTATAAAAATGCATTTGAAGAATAGCCAGTACCTGACAAGCACAAGAAGATGCCCACATAAGTGCTCTGCCATGTGTCGTATTCACATCATTTCTTGCCATACTGAACGTCAGAAAAGATGCCTATAAAAATACATTTCAAGAATAGCCAGTACCTGACAGGCACAAAAGGATGCCCACATAAGTGCTCTGCCGTGCGTCGTATCCACATCATTTCTTGCCATACTGAACGTCAGAAAAGATGCCTATAAAAATGCATTTGAAGAATAGCCATTACCTGACAGGCACAAAAGGATGCCCACATAAGTGCACGGCTAAGCGTCGTGTCCACATCAAATCTCTCTATACTGAACGTCAGAAAAGATGCCTATAAAAATGCATTTGAAGAATAGCCAGTACCTGACAGGCACAAAAGGATGCCCCCATAAGTGCTCTGCCACGCATCGTATCCACATCATTTCTTGCCATACTGAACGTCATGAAAGATGCCTCTAAAATGCATTTGAAGAATAGCCAGTACCTGACAGGCACAAAAGGATGTCCAAATAAATGCTCTGCCATGCATCGTATTCACATCAATTCTTGCCATACTAAACGTCATAAATGATGCCTATAAAAGTGCATTTGAAGAATAGCCAGTACCTGCCAGGAACAAAAGGTCGTATCCACATCATTTCTTGCCATACTGAACGTCAGAAATGATGCCTGTAAAAATGCATTTGAAGAATAGCCACTACCTGACAGGCACAAAAGGATGCCCATATAAGTGCTCTGGCATGCGTCGTATCCACATCATTTCTTGCCATACTGAACGTCAGAAAAGATGCCTATAAAATGCATTTGAAGAATAGCCATTACCTGACAGGCACAAAAGGATGCCCACTTAAGTGCACGGCCATGCGTCGTATCCACATCATTTCTTGCCATTCTGAACGTCAGAAAAGATGCCTATAAAACTGCATTTGAAGAATAGCCAGTACCTGGCAGGCACAAAAGAATGCCCACCTAAGTGCTCTGCCATGCGTCGTATCCCCATCACTTTCTTGCCATACTGAACGTCAGAAAAGATGCCTATAAAAATGCATTTGAAGAATAGCCAGTACCTGAGAGGCACAAAAGGATGCCCACATGAGTGATCTGCCATGCGTCGTATCCACATCATTTCTTGCCATACTGAACGACAGAAAAGATGCCTATAAATATGCATTTAATGTATAGCCACTACCTGACAGGCACAAAAGGATGCCCACATAAGTGCTCTGCCATGCGTCGTATCCACATCATTTCTTGCCATACTGAACGTCAGAAAAGATGCCTATAAAAATGCATTTGAAAAATAGCCAGTACCTGACAGGCACAAAAGGATGCCCACATAAGTTCTCTGCCATGCATCGTATTCACATGATTTCTTGCCATACTGAACGTCATAAAAGATGCCTATAAAAAAGCATTTGAAGAATAGCCAGTACCTGACAAGCACAAAAAGATGCCCACATAAGTGATCTGCCGTGCGTCGTATCCACATCATTTCTTGCCATACTGAACGTCAAAAAAGATGCCAATAAAAATGCATTTGAAGAATAGCCAGTACCTGACAGGCACAAAAGGATGCCCACATAAGTTCTCTGCCATGCATCGTATTCACATCATTTCTTGCCATAATGAACGTCATAAAAGATGCCTATAAAAATGCATTTGAAGAATAGCCAGTACCTGACAAGCACAAAAAGATGCCCACATAAGTGCTCTGCCATGTGTCGTATCCACATCATTTCTTGCCATACTGAACGTCAGAAAAGATGCCTATAAAAATACATTTCAAGAATAGCCAGTACCTGACAGGCACAAAACGATGCCCACATAAGTGCTCTGCCGTGCGTCGTATCCACATCATTTCTTGCCATACTGAACGTCAGAAAAGATGCCTATAAAAATACATTTCAAGAATAGACAGTACCTGACAGGCACAAAAGGATGCCCACTTAAGTGCTCTGCCATGCGTCGTATCCACATCATTTTTTGCCATACTGAACGTCAGAAAAGGTGCCTCTAAACGTGCATTTGAAGAATAGGTACTACCTGAGAGGCACAAAAGGATGCCCACTTAAGTGCTCTGCCATGCGTCGTATCCACATCATTTCTTGCCGTACGGAACATCAGAAAAGATGCCTATAAATATGCTTCTTGAACAAACAGCGCGAACAAAGACGAGCACAAAAGACAAGAAAGCGAACGACACGGCTTTTTTGCACTTTGAAAACCTTTCCCTCATTGCCGACATCCATGTATTTATACTTGTGTGATCAGCAATAAACCCTCAGTTGTTAGTCAGCGCCGTGTCGTTCGCTTTCTTGTCTTTTGTGCTCGTCTTTGTTCGCGCTGTTTGTTCAAGATGCCTAACCAACTAGCCCGCCAAAACGTGTTAACGCAATATAAATATGCATTTGAAGAATAGCCACTACCTGACAGGCACAAAACGATGCCCACATAAGTGCTCTAGCATGCGTCGTATCCACATCATTTCTTGCCATACTGAACGTCAGAAAAGATGCCTGTAAAATGCATTTGAAGAAAAGCCACTACCTGACAGGCACAAAAGGATGCCCACATAAGTGCTGTGCCATGCGTCGTATCCACATCATTTCTTGCCATACTGAACGTCTGAAAAAATGCCTATAATAATCCATTTGAAGAAAAGCGAGTTCCTGACAGGCACAAAAGGATGCCCACATATGTTCTCGGCCACGCATCGTGTCCACATCATTTCTTGCCATACTGAACGTCATAAAAGTTGCCTTTAAGAATGCAATTGAAGAATTGCCAGTACCTGTCAGGCACAAAAAGATGCCTAAATATGTGCTCTGCCATGCATCGTATTCACATCAATTCTTGCCATACTAAACGTCATAAATGATGCCTATAAAAAGGCATTTGAAGAATAGCCAGTACCTGCCAGGCAAAAAAGGTCGTATCCACATCATTTCTTTCCATACTGAACGTCAGAAATGATGCCTGTAAAAGTGCATTTGAAGAATAGCCACTACCTGACAGGCACAAAAGGATGCCCACATAAGTGCTCTGCCATGCGTCGTATCCACATCACTTCTTGCCATACTGAACGTCAAAAAGATGCCTATACAAATACATTTGAAGAATAGCCAGTACCTGACAGGCACAAAAGGATGCCCACATAAGTGCTCTGCCATGCGTCGTATCCACATCATTTCTTGCCATACTGAACGACAGAAAAGATGCCTCTAAATATGCATTTGAAGAATAGCCACTACCTGACAGGCACAAAAGGATGCCCACATAAGTGCTCTGCCATGCGTCGTATCCACATCATTTCTTGCCATACTGAACGTCAGAAAAGATGCCTATAAAAATGCATTTGAAAAATAGCCACTACCTGACAGACAGAAAAGGATGCCCAAATAATTGCACGGCCATGCGTCGTGTCCACATCATTTCTTGCCAAACTGAACGTCAGAAAAGATGCGTATAAAAATGTATTTGAAGAATAGCCACTACCTGACAGGCACATAAGGCTGCCCACATAAGTGCTCTGCCATGCGTCGTATCCACATCATTTCTTGCCATACTGAACGTCAGAAAAGATGGCTACAAAAATGCATTTGAAGAATAGCCGCTACCTGACAGGCAGAAAAGGATGCACACATAAGTGCTCTGCCATGAGTTGTATCCACATCATTTCTTGCCATAATGAACGTCAGAAAAGATGCCTATAAAATGCTTTTGAAGAATAGCCAGTACCTGTAAGGCACAAAAGGATGCCCACATAAGTGCTCTGCCATGCGTCGTATCCACATCATTTCTTTCCATACTGAATTACAGAAAAGATGCCTAAAAAGTGCATTTGGAGAATAGCGAATAAATGACAGGCACAAAAGGATGCCCACATAAGTGCACGGCCATGCGTCGTGTCCAAATCATTTCTTGCCATACTGAACGTCAGAAAAGATACCTATAAAACTGCTTTTGAAAAATAGCCAGTACCTGGCAAGCACAAAAGGATGCCCACATAAGTGCTCTGCCATGCGTCGTATCCACATCACTTCTTGCCATACTGAACGTCAAAAAAGATGCCTATACAAATACATTTGAAGAATAGCCAGTACCTGACAGGCACGAAAGGATGCCCACATAAGTGCTCTGCCATGCGTCGTATCCACATCATTTCTTGCCATACTGAACGACACAAAAGATGCCTATAAATATGCATTTGAAGAATAGCCACTACCTGACAGGCACAAAAGGATGCCCACATAAGTGCTCTGCCATGCGTCGTATCCACATCATTTCTTGCCATACTGAACGTCATGAAAGATGCCTATAAAAATGCATTTGAAAATAGCCACTACCTGACAGACAGAAAAGGATGCCAAAATAATTGCACGGCCATGCGTCGTGTCCACATCATTTCTTGCCAAACTGAACGTCAGAAAAGATGCCTATAAAAATGTATTTGAAGAATAGCCACTACCTGACAGGCACATAAGGATGCACACATAAGTGCTCTGCCATGAGTTGTATCCACATCATTTCTTGCCATAATGAACGTCAGAAAAGATGCCTATCAAATGCTTTTGAAGAATAGCCAGTACCTGAAAGGCACAAAAGGATGCCCACATAAGTGCTCTGCCATGCGTCGTATCTACATCATTTCTTTCCATACTGAATGACAGAAAAGATGCCTAAAAAGTGCATTTGGAGAATAGCGAATAAATGACAGGCACAAAAGGATGCCCACATAAGTGCACGGCCATGCGTCGTGTCCAAATCATTTCTTGCCATACTGAACGCCAGAAAAGATGCCTATAAAACTGCATTTGAAGAATAGCCAGTACCAGGCAGGCACAAAAGAATGCCCACCTAAGTGCTCTGCCATGCGTCGTATCCCCATCACTTCTTGCCATACTGAACGTCAGAAAAGATAACTATAAAAAAGCATTTGAAGAATAGCCAGTACCTGAGAGGCACAAAAGGATGCCCACATAAGTGCTCTGCCATGCGTCGTATCCACATCATTTCTTGCCATACTGAACGTCAGAAATGTTGCCTATAAATATGCATTTGAAGAATAGCCATTACCTGACCGGCACAAAAGGATGCCCACATAAGTGCTCTGACATGCGTCGTATCGACATCATTTCTTGCCATACTGAACGTCAGAAAAGATGCCTATAAAATGCATTTGAAGAATAGCCAGTGCCTGACAGGCACAATAGGATGCCCACATAACTTCTCTGCCATGCATCGTATCCACATCATTTCTTGCCATACTGAACGTCATAAACGATGCCTATAAAAATGCATTTGAAGAATAGCCAGTACCTGACAGGCACAAAAATGCCCACATAAATGCTCTGCCATGCATCGTATCCACGTCATTTCTTGCCATACTGAACGTCAGTAAAGATGCCTATAAATGTGCGTTTGGAGAATAGCCACTAAATGACAGGCACTAAAGGATGCCCACATAAGTGCACGGCCATGCGTCGTGTCCAAATCATTTCTTGCCATCCTGAACGTCAGAAAAGATGCCTATAAAACTGCATTTGAAAAATAGCCAGTACCTGGCAGGCACAAAAGGATGCCCACATAAGTGCTCTGCCATGCGTCGTATCCACATCACTTCTTGCCATACTGAACGTCAAGAAAGATGCCTATACAAATACATTTGAAGAATAGCCAGTACCTGACAGGCACAAAAGGATGCCCACATAAGTGCTCTTCCATGCGTCGTATCCACATCATTTCTTGCCATACTGAACGACAGAAAAGATGCCTCTAAATATGCATTTGAAGAATAGCCACTACCTGACAGGCACAAAAGGATGCCCACATAAGTGCTCAGCCATGCGTCGTATCCACATCATTTTTTGCCATACTGAACGTCAGAAAAGATGCCTATAAAAATGCATTTGAAAAATAGCCACTACCTGACAGACAGAAAAGGATGCCCAAATAGTTGCACGGCCATGCGTCGTGTCCACATCATTTCTTGCCAAACTGAACGTCAGAAAAGATGCCTATAAAAATGTATTTGAAGAATAGCCACTACCTGACAGGCACAAAAGGATGCCCACATAAGTGCTCTGCCGTGCGTCGTATCCACATCATTTCTTGCCATACTGAACGTCAGAAAAGATGCCTATAAAAATGCATTTGAAGAATAGCCAGTACCTGACAGGCACAAAAGGATGCCCACATAAGGTCTCTGCCTTGCATCGTATTCATATCATTTCTTGCCATACTGAACGTGATAAAAGATGCCTTTAAAAATGCATTTGAAGAATAGCCAGTACCTGACAGGCACAAAAAGATGCCCACATAAGTGCTCTGCCATGCGTCGTATCCACATCATTTCTTGCCATACTGAACGTCAGAAAAGATGCCTATAAAAATGCATTTGAAGAATAGCCATTACTTGACAGGCACAAAAGGATGCCCACATAAGTGCACGGCTAAGCGTCGTGTCCACATCAAATCTCTCCATACTGAACGTCAGAAAAGATGCCTATAAAAATGCATTTGAAGAATAGCCAGTACCTGACAGGCACAAAAGGATGCCCCCATAAGTTCTCTGCCACGCATCGTATCCACATCATTTCTTGCCTTACTGAACGTCATGAGAGATGCCTCTAAAAATGCATTTGAAGAATAGACAGTACCTGGCAGGCACAAAAAGATGCCCACATAGGTGCTCTGCCATGCGTCGTTTCCACATCATTTCTTGCCATATTGAACGTCAGAAAAGATGCCTATAAAAATGCATTTGAAGAATAGCCAGTACCTGACAGGCACAAAAGGATGCCCACATAAGTGCTCTGCCATGCGTCGTATCCACATCATTTATTTCCATATTGAACGTCAGAAAAGGTGCCTATAAAAGTGCATTTGAAGAATAGCCAGTACGTGACAGGCACAAAAGGATGCCGACATAAGTGATCTGCGATGCATCGTATCCACATCATTTCTTGTCATACTGAAAATCAGAAAAGATGCCTATAAAAATGCAATTGAAAAATAGCGAGTACCTGACAGGCACAAAAGGACGCCAAAATAAATGCTCTGCCATGCGTCGTATCCACACCATTTCTTGCCATTCTGAACATCAGAAAAGATGCCTATATGAATGCATTTGAAGAATAGCCCTACCTGACAGGCACAAAAGGATGCCCACATAAGTGCTCTGCCATGCGTCGTATCCACATAATTTCTTGCCATACTGAACGTCAGAAAAGATGCGTGTAAAAATGCATATGAAGAATAGCCGCTACCTGAGAGGCACAAAAGGATGCCCACATAAGTGCTCTAGCATGCGTCGTATCCACATCATTTCTTGCCATACTGAACGTCATAAAAGATGCCTGTAAAATGCATTTGAAGAATAGCCACTACCTGACAGGCACAAAAGGATGCCCACATTAGTGCTCTGCCATGCGTCGTATCCACATCATTTCTTGCCATACTGAACGTCAGAAAATATGCCTATAATAATCCATTTGAAGAAAAGCCAGTTCCTGACAGGCACAAAAGGATGCCCACATAAGTTCTCGGCCACGCATCGTATCCACATCATTTCTTGCCATACTGAACGTCATAAAAGTTGCCTTTAAGAATGCAATTGAAGAATTGCCAGTACCTGTCAGGCACAAAAAGATGCCTAAATATGTGCTCTGCCATGCGTCGTATCCACATCATTTCTTGCCATAGTGAACGTCATAAAAGATGCATATAAAAATGCATTTGAAGAATAGCCAGTACCTGACAGGCACAAAAGGATGTCCAAATAAATGCTCTGCCATGCATCGTATTCACATCAATTCTTGAAATACTAAACGTCATAAATGATGCCTATAAAAATGCATTTGAAGAATAGCCAGTACCTGCCAGGCACAAAAGGTCGTATCCACATCATTTCTTGCCATACTGAACGTCAGAAATGATGCCTGTAAAAATGCATTTGAAGAATAGATACTACCTGACAGGCACAAAAGGATGCCCATATAAGTGCTCTGGCATGCGTCGTATCCACATCATTTCTTGCCATACTGAACGTCAGAAAAGATGCCTATAAAATGCATTTGAAGAATAGCCAGTACCTGAGAGGCACAAAAGGATGCCCACATGAGTGATCTGCCATGCGTCGTATCCACATCATTTCTTGCCATACTGAACGACAGAAAAGATGCCTATAAATATGCATTTAAAGTATAGCCACTACCTGACAGGCACAAAAGGATGCCCACATAAGTGCTCTGCCATGCGTTGTATCCACATCATTTCTTGCCATACTGAACGTCAGAAAAGATGCCTATAAAAATGCATTTGAAAAATAGCCACTACCTGACAGACAGAAAAGGATGCCCACATAATTGCACGGCCATGCGTCGTGTCCACATCATTTCTTGCCAAACTCAACGTCAGATAAGATGCCTATAAATGTATTTGAAGAATAGCCACTACCTGACAGGCACAAAAGGATGCCCACATAAGTGCTCTGCCGTGCGTCGTATCCACATCATTTCTTGCCATACTGAACGTCAGAAAAGATGCCTATAAAAATGCATTTGAAGAATAGCCATTACCTGACAGGCACAAAAGGATGCCCACATAAGTTCTCTGCCATGCATTGTATTCACATCATTTCTTGCCATACTGAACCTCATAAAAGATGCCTATAAAAATGCATTTGAAGAATAGCCAGTACCTGACAAGCACAAGAAGATGCCCACATAAGTGCTCTGCCATGTGTCGTATCCACATCATTTCTTGCCATACTGAACGTCAGAAAAGATGCCTATAAAAATACATTTCAAGAATAGCCAGTACCTGACAGGCACAAAAGGATGCCCACATAAGTGCTCTGCCGTGCGTCGTATCCACATCATTTCTTGCCATACTGAACGTCAGAAAAGATGCCTATAAAAATGCATTTGAAGAATAGCCATTACCTGACAGGCACAAAAGGATGCCCACATAAGTGCACGGCTAAGCGTCGTGTCCACATCAAATCTCTCTATACTGAACGTCAGAAAAGATGCCTATAAAAATGCATTTGAAGAATAGCCAGTACCTGACAGGCACAAAAGGATGCCCCCATAAGTTCTCTGCCACGCATCGTATCCACATCATTTCTTGCCATACTGAACGTCATGAAAGATGCCTCTAAAAATGCATTTGAAGAATAGCCAGTACCTGACAGGCACAAAAGGATGTCCAAATAAATGCTCTGCCATGCATCGTATTCACATCAATTCTTGCCATACTAAACGTCATAAATGATGCCTATAAAAATGCATTTGAAAAATAGCCAGTACCTGCCAGGAACAAAAGGTCGTATCCACATCATTTCTTGCCATACTGAACGTCAGAAATGATGCCTGTAAAAATGCATTTGAAGAATAGCCACTACCTGACAGGCACAAAAGGATGCCCACATGAGTGATCTGCCATGCGTCGTATCCACATCATTTCTTGCCATACTGAACGACAGAAAAGATGCCTATAAATATGCATTTAATGTATAGCCACTACCTGACAGGCACAAAAGGATGCCCACATAAGTGCTCTGCCATGCGTCGTATCCACATCATTTCTTGCCATACTGAACGTCAGAAAAGATGCCTATAAAAATGCATTTGAAAAATAGCCAGTACCTGACAGGCACAAAAGGATGCCCACATAAGTTCTCTGCCATGCATCGTATTCACATGATTTCTTGCCATACTGAACGCCATAAAAGATGCCTATAAAAAAGCATTTGAAGAATAGCCAGTACCTGACAAGCACAAAAAGATGCCCACATAAGTGATCTGCCGTGCGTCGTATCCACATCATTTCTTGCCATACTGAACGTCAAAAAAGATGCCAATAAAAATGCATTTGAAGATAGCCAGTACCTGACAGGCACAAAAGGATGCCCACATAAGTGCACGGCTAAGCGTCGTGTCCACATCAAATCTCTCCATACTGAACGTCAGAAAAGATGCCTATAAAAATGCATTTGATGAATAGCCAGTACCTGACAGGCACAAAAGGATGCCCCCATAACTTCTCTGCCACGCATCGTATCCACATCATTTCTTGCCATACTGAACGTCATGAAAGATGCCTCTAAAAATGCATTTGAAGAATAGCCAGTACCTGACAGGCACAAAAGGATGTCCAAATAAATGCTCTGGCATGCATCGTATTCACATCAATTCTTGCCATACTAAACGTCATAAATGATGCCTATAAAAATGCATTTTAAGAATAGCCAGTACCTGCCAGGCACAAAAGGTCGTATCCACATCATTTCTTGCCATACTGAACGTCAGAAATGATGCCTGTAAAAATGCCTTTGAAGAATAGCCACTACCTGACAGGCACAAAAGGATGCCCATATAAGTGCTCTGGCATGCGTCGTATCCACATCATTTCTTGCCATACTGAACGTCAGAAAAGATGCCTATAAAATGCATTTGAAGAATAGCCATTACCTGACAGGCACAAAAGAATGCCCACCTAAGTGCTCTGCCATGCGTCGTATCCACATCATTTCTTGCCATTCTGAACGTCAGAAAAGATGCCTATAAAACTGCATTTGAAGAATAGCCAGTACCTGGCAGGCACAAAAGAATGCCCACCTAAGTGCTCTGCCATGCGTCGTATCCCCATCACTTCTTGCCATACTGAACGTCAGAAAAGATGCCTATAAAAATGCATTTGAAGAAAAGCCAGTACCTGAGAGGCACAAAAGGATGCCCACATGAGTGATCTGCCATGCGTCGTATCCACATCATTTCTTGCCATACTGAACGACAGAAAAGATGCCTCAAATTTGCATTTAAAGTATAGCCACTACCTGACAGGCACAAAAGGATGCCCACATAAGTGCTCTGCCATGCGTCGTATCCACATCATTTCTTGCCATACTGAACGTCAGAAAAGATGCCTCTAAAAATACATTTGAAAAATGGCCACTACCTGACAGACAGAAAAGGATGCGCACATAATTGCACGGCCATGCGTCGTGTCCACATCATTTCTTGCCAAACTGAACGTCAGATAAGATGCCTATACATGTATTTGAAGAATAGCCACTACCTGACAGGCACAAAAGGATGCCCACATAAGTGCTCTGCCGTGCGTCGTATCCACATTATTTCTTGCCATACTGAACGTCAGAAAAGATGCCTATAAAAATGAATTTGAAGAATAGCCAGTACCTGACAAGCACAAAAAGATGCCCACATAAGTGCTCTGCCATGTGTCGTATCCACATTATTTCTTGCCATACTGAACGTCAGAAAAGATGCCTATAAAAATACATTTCAAGAATAGCCAGTACCTGACAGGCACAAAAGGATGCCCACATAAGTGCTCTGCCGTGCGTCGTATCCACATCATTTCTTGCCATACTGAACGTCAGAAAAGATGCCTATAAAAATGCATTTGAAGAATAGCCATTACCTGAAAGGCACAAAAGGATGCCCACATAAGTGCACGGCTAAGCGTCGTGTCCACATCAAATCTCTCCATACTGAACGTCAGAAAAGATGCCTATAAAAATGCATTTGAAGAATAGCCAGTACCTGACAGGCACAAAAGGATGCCCCTATAAGTTCTCTGCCACGCATCGTATCCACATCATTTCTTGCCATACTGAACGTCATGAAAGATGCCTCTAAAATGCATTTGAAGAATAGCCAGTACCTGACAGGCACAAAAGGATGTCCAAATAAATGCTCTGCCATGCATCGTATTCACATCAATTCTTGCCATACTAAACGTCATAAATGATGCCTATAAAAATGCATTTGAAGAATAGCCAGTACCTGCCAGGTACAAAAGGTCGTATCCACATCATTTCTTGCCATACTGAACGTCAGAAATGATGCCTGTAAAAATGCATTTGAAGAATAGCCACTACCTGACAGGCACAAAAGGATGCCCATATAAGTGCTCTGGCATGCGTCGTATCCACATCATTTCTTGCCATACTGAACGTCAGAAAAGATGCCTATAAAATGCATTTGAAGAATAGCCATTACCTGACAGGCACCAAAGGATGCCCACTTAAGTGCACGGCCATGCGTCGTATCCACATCATTTCTTGCCATTCTGAACGTCAGAAAAGATGCCTATAAAACTGCATTTGAAGAATAGCCAGTACCTGGCAGGCACAAAAGAATGCCCACCTAAGTGCTCTGCCATGCGTCGTATCCCCATCACTTTTTGCCATACTGAACGTCAGAAAAGATGCCTATAAAATGCATTTGAAGAATAGCCAGTACCTGAGAGGCACAAGAGGATGCCCACATGAGGGATCTGCCATGCGTCGTATCCACATCATTTCTTGCCATACTGAACGTCAGAAAAGATGCCTATAAAAATGCATTTGAAGAATATCCATTACCTGACAGGCACAAAAGGATGCCCACATAAGTGCACGGCTAAGCGTCGTGTCCACATCAAATCTCTCCATACTGAACGTCAGAAAAGATGCCTATAAAAATGCATTTGATGAATAGCCAGTACCTGAGAGGCACAAGAGGATGCCCACATGAGGGATCTGCCATGCGTCGTATCCACATCATTTCTTGCCATACTGAACGTCAGAAAAGATGCCTATAAAAATGCATTTGAAGAATATCCATTACCTGACAGGCACAAAAGGATGCCCACATAAGTGCACGGCTAAGCGTCGTGTCCACATCAAATCTCTCCATACTGAACGTCAGAAAAGATGCCTATAAAAATGCATTTGATGAATAGCCAGTACCTGACAGGCACAAAAGGATGCCCCCATAACTTCTCTGCCACGCATCGTATCCACATCATTTCTTGCCATACTGAACGTCATGAAAGATGCCTCTAAAAATGCATTTGAAGAATAGCCAGTACCTGACAGGCACAAAAGGATGTCCAAATAAATGCTCTGGCATGCATCGTATTCACATCAATTCTTGCCATACTAAACGTCATAAATGATGCCTATAAAAATGCATTTGAAGAATAGCCAGTACCTGCCAGGCACAAAAGGTCGTATCCACATCATTTCTTGCCATACTGAACGTCAGAAATGATGCCTGTAAAAATGCATTTGAAGAATAGCCACTACCTGACAGGCACAAAAGGATGCCCATATAAGTGCTCTGGCATGCGTCGTATCCACATCATTTCTTGCCATACTGAACGTCAGAAAAGATGCCTATAAAATGCATTTGAAGAATAGCCATTACCTGACAGGCACAAAAGGATGCCCACTTAAGTGCACGGCCATGCGTCGTATCCACATCATTTCTTGCCATTCTGAACGTCAGAAAAGATGCCTATAAAACTGCATTTGAAGAATAGCCAGTACCTGGCAGGCACAAAAGAATGCCCACCTAAGTGCTCTGCCATGCGTCGTATCCCCATCACTTCTTGCCATACTGAACGTCAGAAAAGATGCCTATAAAAATGCATTTGAAGAAAAGCCAGTACCTGAGAGGCACAAAAGGATGCCCACATGAGTGATCTGCCATGCGTCGTATCCACATCATTTCTTGCCATACTGAACGACAGAAAAGATGCCTCTAAATATGCATTTAAAGTATAGCCACTACCTGACAGGCACAAAAGGATGCCCACATAAGTGCTCTGCCATGCGTCGTATCCACATCATTTCTTGCCATACTGAACGTCAGAAAAGATGCCTCTAAAAATGCATTTGAAAAATGGCCACTACCTGACAGACAGAAAAGGATGCGCACATAATTGCACGGCCATGCGTCGTGTCCACATCATTTCTTGCCAAACTGAACGTCAGATAAGATGCCTATAAATGTATTTGAAGAATAGCCACTACCTGACAGGCACAAAAGGATGCCCACATAAGTGCTCTGCCGTGCGTCGTATCCACATCATTTCTTGCCATACTGAACGTCAGAAAAGATGCCTATAAAAATGAATTTGAAGAATAGCCAGTACCTGACAAGCACAAAAAGATGCCCACATAAGTGCTCTGCCATGTGTCGTATCCACATCATTTCTTGCCATACTGAACGTCAGAAAAGATGCCTATAAAAATACATTTCAAGAATAGCCAGTACCTGACAGGCACAAAAGGATGCCCACATAAGTGCTCTGCCGTGCGTCGTATCCACATCATTTCTTGCCATACTGAACGTCAGAAAAGATGCCTATAAAAATGCATTTGAAGAATAGCCATTACCTGAAAGGCACAAAAGGATGCCCACATAAGTGCACGGCTAAGCGTCGTGTCCACATCAAATCTCTCCATACTGAACGTCAGAAAAGATGCCTATAAAAATGCATTTGAAGAATAGCCAGTACCTGACAGGCACAAAAGGATGCCCCTATAAGTTCTCTGCCACGCATCGTATCCACATCATTTCTTGCCATACTGAACGTCATGAAAGATGCCTCTAAAATGCATTTGAAGAATAGCCAGTACCTGACAGGCACAAAAGGATGTCCAAATAAATGCTCTGCCATGCATCGTATTCACATCAATTCTTGCCATACTAAACGTCATAAATGATGCCTATAAAAATGCATTTGAAGAATAGCCAGTACCTGCCAGGTACAAAAGGTCGTATCCACATCATTTCTTGCCATACTGAACGTCAGAAATGATGCCTGTAAAAATGCATTTGAAGAATAGCCACTACCTGACAGGCACAAAAGGATGCCCATATAAGTGCTCTGGCATGCGTCGTATCCACATCATTTCTTGCCATACTGAACGTCAGAAAAGATGCCTATAAAATGCATTTGAAGAATAGCCATTACCTGACAGGCACCAAAGGATGCCCACTTAAGTGCACGGCCATGCGTCGTATCCACATCATTTCTTGCCATTCTGAACGTCAGAAAAGATGCCTATAAAACTGCATTTGAAGAATAGCCAGTACCTGGCAGGCACAAAAGAATGCCCACCTAAGTGCTCTGCCATGCGTCGTATCCCCATCACTTTTTGCCATACTGAACGTCAGAAAAGATGCCTATAAAATGCATTTGAAGAATAGCCAGTACCTGAGAGGCACAAGAGGATGCCCACATGAGGGATCTGCCATGCGTCGTATCCACATCATTTCTTGCCATACTGAACGACAGAAAAGATGCCTATAAATATGCATTTAAAGTATAGCCACTACCTGACAGGCACAAAAGGATGCCCACATAAGTGCTCTGCCATGCGTCGTATCCACATCATTTCTTGCCATACTGAACGTCAGAAAAGATGCCTATAAAAATGCATTTGAAAAATAGCCAGTACCTGACAGGCACAAAAGGATGCCCACATAAGTTCTCTGCCATGCATCGTATTCACATCATTTCTTGCCATACTGAACGTCATAAAAGATGCCTATAAAAATGCATTTGAAGAATAGCCAGTACCTGACAAGCACAAAAAGATGCCCACATAAGTGCTCTGCCATGTGTCGTATCCACATTATTTCTTGCCATACTGAACGTCAGAAAAGATGCCTATAAAAATACATTTCAAGAATAGCCAGTACCTGACAGGCACAAAACGATGCCCACATAAGTGCTCTGCCGTGCGTCGTATCCACATCATTTCTTGCCATACTGAACGTCAGAAAAGATGCCTATAAAAATGCATTTGAAGAATAGCCATTACCTGACAGGCACAAAAGGATGCCCACATAAGTGCACGGCTAAGCGTCGTGTCCACATCAAATCTCTCCATACTGAACGTCAGAAAAGATGCCTATAAAAATGCATTTGATGAATAGCCAGTACCTGACAGGCACGAAAGGATGCCCCCATAAGTTCTCTGCCACGCATCGTATCCACATCATTTCTTGCCATACTGAACGTCATGAAAGATGCCTCTAAAAATGCATTTGAAGAATAGCCAGTACCTGACAGGCACAAAAGGATGTCCAAATAAATGCTCTGGCATGCATCGTATTCACATCAATTCTTGCCATACTAAACGTCATAAATGATGCCTATAAAAATGCATTTGAAGAATAGCCAGTACCTGCCAGGCACAAAAGGTCGTATCCACATCATTTCTTGCCATACTGAACGTCAGAAATGATGCCTGTAAAAATGCATTTGAAGAATAGCCACTACCTGACAGGCACAAAAGGATGCCCATATAAGTGCTCTGGCATGCGTCGTATCCACATCATTTCTTGCCATACTGAACGTCAGAAAAGATGCCTATAAAATGCATTTGAAGAATAGCCATTACCTGACAGGCACAAAAGGATGCCCACTTAAGTGCACGGCCATGCGTCGTATCCACATCATTTCTTGCCATTCTGAACGTCAGAAAAGATGCCTATAAAACTGCATTTGAAGAATAGCCAGTACCTGGCAGGCACAAAAGAATGCCCACCTAAGTGCTCTGCCATGCGTCGTATCCACATCACTTCTTGCCATACTGAACGTCAGAAAAGATGCCTATAAAAATGCATTTGAAGAATAGCCAGTACCTGAGAGGCACAAAAGGATGCCCACATGAGTGATCTGCCATGCGTCGTATCCACATCATTTCTTGCCATACTGAACGACAGAAAAGATGCCTCTAAATATGCATTTAAAGTATAGCCACTACCTGACAGGCACAAAAGGATGCGCACATAATTGCACGGCCATGCGTCGTGTCCACATAATTTCTTGCCAAACTGAACGTCAGATAAGATGCCTATAAATGTATTTGAAGAATAGCCACTACCTGACAGGCACAAAAGGATGCCCACATAAGTGCTCTGCCATGCGTCGTATCCACATCATTTCTTGCCATACTGAACGTCAGAAAAGATGCCTATAAAAATGCATTTGAAAAATGGCCACTACCTGACAGACAGAAAAGGATGCGCACATAATTGCACGGCCATGCGTCGTGTCCACATAATTTCTTGCCAAACTGAACGTCAGATAAGATGCCTATAAATGTATTTGAAGAATAGCCACTACCTGACAGGCACAAAAGGATGCCCACATAAGTGCTCTGCCGTGCGTCGTATCCACATCATTTCTTGCCATACTGAACGTCAGAAAAGATGCCTATAAAATGCATTTGAAGAATAGCCAGTACCTGACAGGCACAAAAGGATGCCCACATAAGTTCTCTGCCATGCATCGTATTCACATCATTTCTTGCCATACTGAACGTCATAAAAGATGCCTATAAAAATGCATTTGAAGAATAGCCAGTACCTGACAAGCACAAAAAGATGCCCACATAAGTGCTCTGCCATGTGTCGTATCCACATCATTTCTTGCCATACTGAACGTCAGAAAAGATGCCTATAAAAATACATTTCAAGAATAGCCAGTACCTGACAGGCACAAAAGGATGCCCACATAAGTGCTCTGCCGTGCGTCGTATCCACATCATTTCTTGCCATACTGAACGTCAGAAAAGATGCCTATAAAAATGCATTTGAAGAATAGCCATTACCTGACAGGCACAAAAGGATGCCCACATAAGTGCACGGCTAAGCGTCGTTTGCACATCAAATCTCTCCATACTGAACGTCAGAAAAGATGCCTATAAAAATGCATTTGAAGAATAGCCAGTACCTGACAGGCACAAAAGGATGCCCCCATAAGTTCTCTGCCACGCATCGTATCCACATCATTTCTTGCCATACTGAACGTCATGAAAGATGCCTCTAAAAATGCATTTGAAGAATAGCCAATACCTGACAGGCACAAAAGGATGCCCACATAAGTGCTCTGCCATGCGTCGTTTCCACATCATTTATTGCCATACTTAACGTCAGAAAAGATGCCTATAAAAATGCATTTGAAGAATAGCCATTACCTGACAGGCACAAAAGGATGCCCACATAAGTGCTCTGCCATGCGTCGTATCCACATCATTTCTTGCCATACTGAACGTCAGAAAAGATGGCTACAAAAATGCATTTGAAGAATAGCCGCTACCTGACAGGCAGAAAAGGATCCACACATAAGTGCTCTGCCATGAGTCGTATCCGCATCATTTCTTGCCATAATGAACGTCAGAAAGATGCCTATAAAATGCTTTTGAAGAATAGCCAGTACCTGAAAGGCACAAAAGGATGCCCACATAAGTGCTCTGCCATGCGTCGTATCCACATCATTTCCTTCCATACTGAACATCAGAAAAGATGACTAAAAAGTGCATTTGGACAATAGCCTATAAATGACAGGCACAAAAGGGTGCCCACATAAGTGCACGGCCATGCGTCGTGTCCAAATCATTTCTTGCCATACTGAACGTCAGAAAAGATGCCTATAAAACTGCATTTGAAAAATAGCCAGTACCTGGCAGGCACAAAAGGATGCCCACATAAGTGATCTGCCATGCATCGTATTCACATTATTTCTTGCCATACTGAACGTCATAAAAGATGCCTATAAAAATGCATTTGAAGAATAGCCAGTACCTGACAAGCACAAAAAGATGCCCACATAAGTGCTCTGCCATGTGTCGTATCCACATCATTTCTTGCCATACTGAACGTCAGAAAAGATGCCTATAAAAATACATTTCAAGAATAGCCAGTACCTGACAGGCACAAAAGGATGCCCACATAAGTGCTCTGCCGTGCGTCGTATCCACATCATTTCTTGCCATACTGAACGTCAGAAAAGATGCCTATAAAAATGCATTTGAAGAATAGCCATTACCTGACAGGCACAAAAGGATGCCCACATAAGTGCACGGCTAAGCGTCGTGTCCACATCAAATCTCTCCATACTGAACGTCAGAAAAGATGCCTATAAAAATGCATTTTGAAGAATAGCCAGTACCTGACAGGCACAAAAGGATGCCCCCATAAGTTCTCTGCCACGCATCGTATCCACATCATTTCTTGCCATACTGAACGTCATGAAAGATGCCTCTAAAAATGCATTTGAAGAATAGCCAGTACCTGACAGGCACAAAAGGATGTCCAAATAAATGCTCTGCCATGCATCGTATTCACATCAATTCTTGCCATACTAAACGTCATAAATGATGCCTATAAAAATGCATTTGAAGAATAGCCAGTACCTGCCAGGCACACAAGGTCGTATCCACATCATTTCTTGCCATACTGAACGTCAGAAATGATGCCTGTAAAAATGCATTTGAAGAATAGCCACTACCTGACAGGCACAAAAGGATGCCCATATAAGTGCTCTGCCATGCGTCGTATCCACATCATTTCTTGCCATACTGAACGTCAGAAAAGATGCCTATAAAATGCATTTGAAGAATAGCCATTACCTGACAGGCACAAAAGGATGCCCACTTAAGTGCACGGCCATGCGTCGTATCCACATCATTTCTTGCCATTCTGAACGTCAGAAAAGATGCCTATAAAACTGCATTTGAAGAATAGCCAGTACCTGGCAGGCACAAAAGAATGCCCACCTAAGTGCTCTGCCATGCGTCGTATCCCCATCACTTCTTGCCATACTGATCGTCAGAAAAGATGCCTACAGAAATGCATTTGAAGAATAGCCAGTACCTGAGAGGCACAAAAGGATGCCCACATGAGTGATCAGCCATGCGTCGTATCCACATCATTTCTTGCCATACTGAACGACAGAAAAGATGCCTCTAAATATGCATTTGAAGAATAGCCAGTACCTGAGAGGCACAAAAGGATGCCCACTTGAGTGATCTGCCATGCGTAGTATCCACATCATTTCTTGCCATACTGAACGACAGAAAAGATGCCTCTAAATATGCATTTAAAGTATAGCCACTACCTGACAGGCACAAAAGGATGCGCACATAATTGCACGGCCATGCGTCGTGTCCACATAATTTCTTGCCAAACTGAACGTCAGATAAGATGCCTATAAATGTATTTGAAGAATAGCCACTATCTGACAGGCACAAAAGGATGCCCACATAAGTGCTCTGCCATGCGTCGTATCCACATCATTTCTTGCCATACTGAACGTCAGAAAAGATGCCTATAAAAATGCATTTGAAAAATGGCCACTACCTGACAGACAGAAAAGGATGCGCACATAATTGCACGGCCATGCGTCGTGTCCACCTAATTTCTTGCCAAACTGAACGTCAGATAAGATGCCTATAAATGTATTTGAAGAATAGCCACTACCTGACAGTCACAAAAGGATGCCCACATAAGTGCTCTGCCGTGCGTCGTATCCACATCATTTCTTGCCATACTGAACGTCAGAAAAGATGCCTATAAAATGCATTTGAAGAATAGCCAGTACCTGACAGGCACAAAAGGATGCCCACATAAGTTCTCTGCCATGCATCGTATTCACATCATTTCTTGCCATACTGAACGTCATAAAAGATGCCTATAAAAATGCATTTGAAGAATAGCCAGTACCTGACAAGCACAAAAAGATGCCCACATAAGTGCTCTGCCATGTGTCGTATCATCATTTCTTGCCATACTGAACGTCAGAAAAGATGCCTATAAAAATACATTTCAAGAATAGCCAGTACCTGACAGGCACAAAACGATGCCCACATAAGTGCTCTGCCGTGCGTCGTATCCACATCATTTCTTGCCATACTGAACGTCAGAAAAGTTGCCTATAAAAATGCATTTGAAGAATAGCCATTACCTGACAGGCACAAAAGGATGCCCACATAAGTGCACGGCTAAGCGTCGTGTCCACATCAAATCTCTCCATACTGAACGTCAGAAAAGATGCCTATAAAAATGCATTTGATGAATATCCAGTACCTGACAGGCACGAAAGGATGCCCCCATAAGTTCTCTGCCACGCATCGTATCCACATCATTTCTTGCCATACTGAACGTCATGAAAGATGCCTCTAAAAATGCATTTGAAGAATAGCCAGTACCTGACAGGCACAAAAGGATGTCCAAATAAATGCTCTGGCATGCATCGTATTCACATCATTTTTGCCATACTAAACGTCATAAATGATGCCTATAAAAATGCATTTGAAGAATAGCCAGTACCTGCCAGGCACAAAAGGTCGTATCCACATCATTTCTTGCCATACTGAACGTCAGAAATGAAGCCTGTAAAAATGCATTTGAAGAATAGCCACTACCTGACAGGCACAAAAGGATGCCCATATAAGTGCTCTGGCATGCGTCGTATCCACATCATTTCTTGCCATACTGAACGTCAGAAAAGATGCCTATAAAATGCATTTGAAGAATAGCCATTACCTGACAGGCACAAAAGGATGCCCACTTAAGTGCACGGCCATGCGTCGTATCCACATCATTTCTTGCCATTCTGAACGTCAGAAAAGATGCCTATAAAACTGCATTTGAAGAATAGCCAGTACCTGGCAGGCACAAAAGAATGCCCACCTAAGTGCTCTGCCATGCGTCGTATCCACATCACTTCTTGCCATACTGAACGTCAGAAAAGATGCCTATAGAAATGCATTTGAAGAATAGCCAGTACCTGAGAGGCACAAAAGGATGCCCACATGAGTGATCAGCCATGCGTCGTATCCACATCATTTCTTGCCATACTGAACGACAGAAAAGATGCCTCTAAATATGCATTTAAAGTATAGCCAGTACCTGACAGGCACAAAAGGATGCCCACATAAGTGCTCTGCCATGCGTCGTATCCACATCATTTCTTGCCATACTGAACGTCAGAAAAGATGCCTATAAAAATGCATTTGAAAAATGGCCACTACCTGACAGGCACAAAAGGATGCGCACATAATTGCACGGCCATGCGTCGTGTCCACATCATTTCTTGCCAAACTGAACGTCAGATAAGATGCCTATAAATGTATTTGAAGAATAGCCACTACCTGACAGGCACAAAAGGATGCCCACATAAGTGCTCTGCCATGCGTCGTATCCACATCATTTCTTGCCATACTGAACGTCAGAAAAGATGCCTATAAAAATGCATTTGAAGAATAGCCACTACCTGACAGGCACAAAAGGATGCCCACATAAGTGCTCTGCCGTGCGTCGTATCCACATCATTTCTTGCCATACTGAACGTCAGAAAAGATGCCTATAAAAATGCATTTGAAGAATAGCCAGTACCTGACAGGCACAAAAGGATGCCCACATAAGTTCTCTGCCATGCATCGTATTCACATCATTTCTTGCCATACTGAACGTCATAAAAGATGCCTATAAAAATGCATTTGAAGAATAGCCAGTACCTGACAAGCACAAAAAGATGCCCACATAAGTGCTCTGCCATGTGTCGTATCCACATCATTTCTTGCCATACTGAACGTCAGAAAAGATGCCTATAAAAATACATTTCAAGAATAGCCAGTACCTGACAGGCACAAAAGGATGCCCACATAAGTGCTCTGCCGTGCGTCGTATCCACATCATTTCTTGCCATACTGAACGTCAGAAAAGATGCCTATAAAAATGCATTTGAAGAATAGCCATTACCTGACAGGCACAAAAGGATGCCCACATAAGTGCACGGCTAAGCGTCGTTTGCACATCAAATCTCTCCATACTGAACGTCAGAAAAGATGCCTATAAAAATGCATTTGAAGAATAGCCAGTACCTGACAGGCACAAAAGGATGCCCCCATAAGTTCTCTGCCACGCATCGTATCCACATCATTTCTTGCCATACTGAACGTCATGAAAGATGCCTCTAAAAATGCATTTGAAGAATAGCCAGTACCTGACAGGCACAAAAGGATGCCCACATAAGTGCTCTGCCATGCGTCGTTTCCACATCATTTATTGCCATACTTAACGTCAGAAAAGATGCCTATAAAAATGCATTTGAAGAATAGCCATTACCTGACAGGCACAAAAGGATGCCCACATAAGTGCTCTGCCATGCGTCGTATCCACATCATTTCTTGCCATACTGAACGTCAGAAAAGATGGCTACAAAAATGCATTTGAAGAATAGCCGCTACCTGACAGGCAGAAAAGGATGCACACATAAGTGCTCTGCCATGAGTCGTATCCACATCATTTCTTGCCATAATGAACGTCAGAAAAGATGCCTATAAAATGCTTTTGAAGAATAGCCAGTACCTGAAAGGCACAAAAGGATGCCCACATAAGTGCTCTGCCATGCGTCGTATCCACATCATTTTCTTCCATACTGAACGTCAGAAAAGATGCCTATAAAACTGCATTTGAAAAATAGCCAGTACCTGGCAGGCACAAAAGGATGCCCACATAAGTGATCTGCCATGCATCGTATTCACATCATTTCTTGCCATACTGAACGTCATAAAAGATGCCTATAAAAATGCATTTGAAGAATAGCCAGTACCTGACAAGCACAAAAAGATGCCCACATAAGTGCTCTGCCATGTGTCGTATCCACATCATTTCTTGCCATACTGAACGTCAGAAAAGATGCCTATAAAAATACATTTCAAGAATAGCCAGTACCTGACAGGCACAAAAGGATGCCCACATAAGTGCTCTGCCGTGCGTCGTATCCACATCATTTCTTGCCATACTGAACGTCAGAAAAGATGCCTATAAAAATGCATTTGAAGAATAGCCATTACCTGACAGGCACAAAAGGATGCCCACATAAGTGCACGGCTAAGCGTCGTGTCCACATCAAATCTCTCCATACTGAACGTCAGAAAAGATGCCTATAAAAATGCATTTTGAAGAATAGCCAGTACCTGACAGGCACAAAAGGATGCCCCCATAAGTTCTCTGCCACGCATCGTATCCACATCATTTCTTGCCATACTGAACGTCATGAAAGATGCCTCTAAAAATGCATTTGAAGAATAGCCAGTACCTGACAGGCACAAAAGGATGTCCAAATAAATGCTCTGCCATGCATCGTATTCACATCAATTCTTGCCATACTAAACGTCATAAATGATGCCTATAAAAATGCATTTGAAGAATAGCCAGTACCTGCCAGGCACACAAGGTCGTATCCACATCATTTCTTGCCATACTGAACGTCAGAAATGATGCCTGTAAAAATGCATTTGAAGAATAGCCACTACCTGACAGGCACAAAAGGATGCCCATATAAGTGCTCTGGCATGCGTCGTATCCACATCATTTCTTGCCATACTGAACGTCAGAAAAGATGCCTATAAAATGCATTTGAAGAATAGCCATTACCTGACAGGCACAAAAGGATGCCCACTTAAGTGCTCTGCCATGCGTCGTATCCCCATCACTTCTTGCCATACTGAACGTCAGAAAAGATGCCTATAAAAATGCATTTGAAGAATAGCCAGTACCTGAGAGGCACAAAAGGATGCCCACATAAGTGATCTGCCATGCGTCGTATCCACATCATTTCTTGCCATACTGAACGACAGAAAAGATGCCTCTAAATATGCATTTAAAGTATAGCCACTACCTGACAGGCACAAAAGGATGCCCACATAAGTGCTCTGCCATGCGTCGTATCCACATCATTTCTTGCCATACTGAACGTCAGAAAAGATGCCTATAAAAATGCATTTGAAAAATGGCCACTACCTGACAGACAGAAAAGGATGCGCACATAATTGCACGGCCATGCGTCGTGTCCACATCATTTCTTGCCAAACTGAACGTCAGATAAGATGCCTATAAATGTATTTGAAGAATAGCCACTACCTGACAGGCACAAAAGGATGCCCACATAAGTGCTCTGCCGTGCGTCGTATCCACATCATTTCTTGCCATACTGAACGTCAGAAAAGATGCCTATAAAAATGCATTTGAAGAATAGCCACTACCTGACAGGCACAAAAGGATGCCCACATAAGTGCTCTGCCGTGCGTCGTATCCACATCATTTCTTGCCATACTGAACGTCAGAAAAGATGCCTATAAAATGCATTTGAAGAATAGCCAGTACCTGACAGGCACAAAAGGATGCCCACATAAGTTCTCTGCCATGCATCGTATTCACATCATTTCTTGCCATACTGAACGTCATAAAAGATGCCTATAAAAATGCATTTGAAGAATAGCCAGTACCTGACAAGCACAAAAAGATGCCCACATAAGTGCTCTGCCATGTGTCGTATCCACATCATTTCTTGCCATACTGAACGTCAGAAAAGATGCCTATAAAAATACATTTCAAGAATAGCCAGTACCTGACAGGCACAAAAGGATGCCCACATAAGTGCTCTGCCGTGCGTCGTATCCACATCATTTCTTGCCATACTGAACGTCAGAAAAGATGCCTATAAAAATGCATTTGAAGAATAGCCATTACCTGACAGGCACAAAAGGATGCCCACATAAGTGCACGGCTAAGCGTCGTTTGCACATCAAATCTCTCCATACTGAACGTCAGAAAAGATGCCTATAAAAATGCATTTGAAGAATAGCCAGTACCTGACAGGCACAAAAGGATGCCCCCATAAGTTCTCTGCCACGCATCGTATCCACATCATTTCTTGCCATACTGAACGTCATGAAAGATGCCTCTAAAAATGCATTTGAAGAATAGCCAATACCTGACAGGCACAAAAGGATGCCCACATAAGTGCTCTGCCATGCGTCGTTTCCACATCATTTATTGCCATACTTAACGTCAGAAAAGATGCCTATAAAAATGCATTTGAAGAATAGCCATTACCTGACAGGCACAAAAGGATGCCCACATAAGTGCTCTGCCATGCGTCGTATCCACATCATTTCTTGCCATACTGAACGTCAGAAAAGATGGCTACAAAAATGCATTTGAAGAATAGCCGCTACCTGACAGGCAGAAAAGGATGCACACATAAGTGCTCTGCCATGAGTCGTATCCGCATCATTTCTTGCCATAATGAACGTCAGAAAGATGCCTATAAAATGCTTTTGAAGAATAGCCAGTACCTGAAAGGCACAAAAGGATGCCCACATAAGTGCTCTGCCATGCGTCGTATCCACATCATTTCCTTCCATACTGAACGTCAGAAAAGATGACTAAAAAGTGCATTTGGACAATAGCCTATAAATGACAGGCACAAAAGGATGCCCACATAAGTGCACGGCCATGCGTCGTGTCCAAATCATTTCTTGCCATACTGAACGTCAGAAAAGATGCCTATAAAACTGCATTTGAAAAATAGCCAGTACCTGGCAGGCACAAAAGGATGCCCACATAAGTGATCTGCCATGCATCGTATTCACATCATTTCTTGCCATACTGAACGTCATAAAAGATGCCTATAAAAATGCATTTGAAGAATAGCCAGTACCTGACAAGCACAAAAAGATGCCCACATAAGTGCTCTGCCATGTGTCGTATCCACATCATTTCTTGCCATACTGAACGTCAGAAAAGATGCCTATAAAAATACATTTCAAGAATAGCCAGTACCTGACAGGCACAAAAGGATGCCCACATAAGTGCTCTGCCGTGCGTCGTATCCACATCATTTCTTGCCATACTGAACGTCAGAAAAGATGCCTATAAAAATGCATTTGAAGAATAGCCATTACCTGACAGGCACAAAAGGATGCCCACATAAGTGCACGGCTAAGCGTCGTGTCCACATCAAATCTCTCCATACTGAACGTCAGAAAAGATGCCTATAAAAATGCATTTTGAAGAATAGCCAGTACCTGACAGGCACAAAAGGATGCCCCCATAAGTTCTCTGCCACGCATCGTATCCACATCATTTCTTGCCATACTGAACGTCATGAAAGATGCCTCTAAAAATGCATTTGAAGAATAGCCAGTACCTGACAGGCACAAAAGGATGTCCAAATAAATGCTCTGCCATGCATCGTATTCACATCAATTCTTGCCATACTAAACGTCATAAATGATGCCTATAAAAATGCATTTGAAGAATAGCCAGTACCTGCCAGGCACACAAGGTCGTATCCACATCATTTCTTGCCATACTGAACGTCAGAAATGATGCCTGTAAAAATGCATTTGAAGAATAGCCACTACCTGACAGGCACAAAAGGATGCCCATATAAGTGCTCTGCCATGCGTCGTATCCACATCATTTCTTGCCATACTGAACGTCAGAAAAGATGCCTATAAAATGCATTTGAAGAATAGCCATTACCTGACAGGCACAAAAGGATGCCCACTTAAGTGCACGGCCATGCGTCGTATCCACATCATTTCTTGCCATTCTGAACGTCAGAAAAGATGCCTATAAAACTGCATTTGAAGAATAGCCAGTACCTGGCAGGCACAAAAGAATGCCCACCTAAGTGCTCTGCCATGCGTCGTATCCCCATCACTTCTTGCCATACTGATCGTCAGAAAAGATGCCTATAGAAATGCATTTGAAGAATAGCCAGTACCTGAGAGGCACAAAAGGATGCCCACATGAGTGATCAGCCATGCGTCGTATCCACATCATTTCTTGCCATACTGAACGACAGAAAAGATGCCTCTAAATATGCATTTAAAGTATAGCCACTACCTGACAGGCACAAAAGGATGCCCACATAAGTGCTCTGCCATGCGTCGTATCCACATCATTTCTTGCCATACTGAACGTCAGAAAAGATGCCTATAAAAATGCATTTGAAAAATGGCCACTACCTGACAGACAGAAAAGGATGCGCACATAATTGCACGGCCATGCGTCGTGTCCACATCATTTCTTGCCAAACTGAACGTCAGATAAGATGCCTATAAATGTATTTGAAGAATAGCCACTACCTGACAGGCACAAAAGGATGCCCACATAAGTGCTCTGCCGTGCGTCATATCCACATCATTTCTTGCCATACTGAACGTCAGAAAAGATGCCTATAAAAATGCATTTGAAGAATAGCCACTACCTGACAGGCACAAAAGGATGCCCACATAAGTGCTCTGCCGTGCGTCGTATCCACATCATTTCTTGCCATACTGAACGTCAGAAAAGATGCCTATAAAATGCATTTGAAGAATAGCCAGTACCTGACAGGCACAAAAGGATGCCCACATAAGTTCTCTGCCATGCATCGTATTCACATCATTTCTTGCCATACTGAACGTCATAAAAGATGCCTATAAAAATGCATTTGAAGAATAGCCAGTACCTGACAAGCACAAAAAGATGCCCACATAAGTGCTCTGCCATGTGTCGTATCCACATCATTTCTTGCCATACTGAACGTCAGAAAAGATGCCTATAAAAATACATTTCAAGAATAGCCAGTACCTGACAGGCACAAAAGGATGCCCACATAAGTGCTCTGCCGTGCGTCGTATCCACATCATTTCTTGCCATACTGAACGTCAGAAAAGATGCCTATAAAAATGCATTTGAAGAATAGCCATTACCTGACAGGCACAAAAGGATGCCCACATAAGTGCACGGCTAAGCGTCGTTTGCACATCAAATCTCTCCATACTGAACGTCAGAAAAGATGCCTATAAAAATGCATTTGAAGAATAGCCAGTACCTGACAGGCACAAAAGGATGCCCCCATAAGTTCTCTGCCACGCATCGTATCCACATCATTTCTTGCCATACTGAACGTCATGAAAGATGCCTCTAAAAATGCATTTGAAGAATAGCCAATACCTGACAGGCACAAAAGGATGCCCACATAAGTGCTCTGCCATGCGTCGTTTCCACATCATTTATTGCCATACTTAACGTCAGAAAAGATGCCTATAAAAATGCATTTGAAGAATAGCCATTACCTGACAGGCACAAAAGGATGCCCACATAAGTGCTCTGCCATGCGTCGTATCCACATCATTTCTTGCCATACTGAACGTCAGAAAAGATGGCTACAAAAATGCATTTGAAGAATAGCCGCTACCTGACAGGCAGAAAAGGATGCACACATAAGTGCTCTGCCATGAGTCGTATCCGCATCATTTCTTGCCATAATGAACGTCAGAAAAGATGCCTATAAAATGCTTTTGAAGAATAGCCAGTACCTGAAAGGCACAAAAGGATGCCCACATAAGTGCTCTGCCATGCGTCGTATCCACATCATTTCCTTCCATACTGAACGTCAGAAAAGATGCCTATAAAACTGCATTTGAAAAATAGCCAGTACCTGGCAGGCACAAAAGGATGCCCACATAAGTGATCTGCCATGCATCGTATTCACATCATTTCTTGCCATACTGAACGTCATAAAAGATGCCTATAAAAATGCATTTGAAGAATAGCCAGTACCTGACAAGCACAAAAAGATGCCCACATAAGTGCTCTGCCATGTGTCGTATCCACATCATTTCTTGCCATACTGAACGTCAGAAAAGATGCCTATAAAAATACATTTCAAGAATAGCCAGTACCTGACAGGCACAAAAGGATGCCCACATAAGTGCTCTGCCGTGCGTCGTATCCACATCATTTCTTGCCATACTGAACGTCAGAAAAGATGCCTATAAAAATGCATTTGAAGAATAGCCATTACCTGACAGGCACAAAAGGATGCCCACATAAGTGCACGGCTAAGCGTCGTGTCCACATCAAATCTCTCCATACTGAACGTCAGAAAAGATGCCTATAAAAATGCATTTTGAAGAATAGCCAGTACCTGACAGGCACAAAAGGATGCCCCCATAAGTTCTCTGCCACGCATCGTATCCACATCATTTCTTGCCATACTGAACGTCATGAAAGATGCCTCTAAAAATGCATTTGAAGAATAGCCAGTACCTGACAGGCACAAAAGGATGTCCAAATAAATGCTCTGCCATGCATCGTATTCACATCAATTCTTGCCATACTAAACGTCATAAATGATGCCTATAAAAATGCATTTGAAGAATAGCCAGTACCTGCCAGGCACACAAGGTCGTATCCACATCATTTCTTGCCATACTGAACGTCAGAAATGATGCCTGTAAAAATGCATTTGAAGAATAGCCACTACCTGACAGGCACAAAAGGATGCCCATATAAGTGCTCTGCCATGCGTCGTATCCACATCATTTCTTGCCATACTGAACGTCAGAAAAGATGCCTATAAAATGCATTTGAAGAATAGCCATTACCTGACAGGCACAAAAGGATGCCCACTTAAGTGCACGGCCATGCGTCGTATCCACATCATTTCTTGCCATTCTGAACGTCAGAAAAGATGCCTATAAAACTGCATTTGAAGAATAGCCAGTACCTGGCAGGCACAAAAGAATGCCCACCTAAGTGCTCTGCCATGCGTCGTATCCCCATCACTTCTTGCCATACTGATCGTCAGAAAAGATGCCTACAGAAATGCATTTGAAGAATAGCCAGTACCTGAGAGGCACAAAAGGATGCCCACATGAGTGATCAGCCATGCGTCGTATCCACATCATTTCTTGCCATACTGAACGACAGAAAAGATGCCTCTAAATATGCATTTGAAGAATAGCCAGTACCTGACAGGCACAAAAGGATGCCCACATAAGTGCTCTGCCATGCGTCGTATCCACATCATTTCTTGCCATACTGAACGTCAGAAAAGATGCCTATAAAATGCATTTGAAAGAATAGCCACTACCTGACAGGCACAAAAGGATGCGCACATAATTGCACGGCCATGCGTCGTGTCCACATCATTTCTTGCCAAACTGAACGTCAGATAAGATGCCTATAAATGTATTTGAAGAATAGCCACTACCTGACAGGCACAAAAGGATGCCCACATAAGTGCTCTGCCATGCGTCGTATCCACATCATTTCTTGCCATACTGAACGTCAGAAAAGATGCCTATAAAAATGCATTTGAAAAATGGCCACTACCTGACAGACAGAAAAGGATGCGCACATAATTGCACGGCCATGCGTCGTGTCCACATCATTTCTTGCCAAACTGAACGTCAGATAAGATGCCTATAAATGTATTTGAAGAATAGCCACTACCTGACAGGCACAAAAGGATGCCCACATAAGTGCTCTGCCGTGCGTCGTATCCACATCATTTCTTGCCATACTGAACGTCAGAAAAGATGCCTATAAAATGCATTTGAAGAATAGCCAGTACCTGACAGGCACAAAAGGATGCCCACATAAGTTCTCTGCCATGCATCGTATTCACATCATTTCTTGCCATACTGAACGTCATAAAAGATGCCTATAAAAATGCATTTGAAGAATAGCCAGTACCTGACAAGCACAAAAAGATGCCCACATAAGTGCTCTGCCATGTGTCGTATCATCATTTCTTGCCATACTGAACGTCAGAAAAGATGCCTATAAAAATACATTTCAAGAATAGCCAGTACCTGACAGGCACAAAAGGATGCCCACATAAGTGCTCTGCCGTGCGTCGTATCCACATCATTTCTTGCCATACTGAACGTCAGAAAAGATGCCTATAAAAATGCATTTGAAGAATAGCCATTACCTGACAGGCACAAAAGGATGCCCACATAAGTGCACGGCTAAGCGTCGTTTGCACATCAAATCTCTCCATACTGAACGTCAGAAAAGATGCCTATAAAAATGCATTTGAAGAATAGCCAGTACCTGACAGGCACAAAAGGATGCCCCCATAAGTTCTCTGCCACGCATCGTATCCACATCATTTCTTGCCATACTGAACGTCATGAAAGATGCCTCTAAAAATGCATTTGAAGAATAGCCAATACCTGACAGGCACAAAAGGATGCCCACATAAGTGCTCTGCCATGCGTCGTTTCCACATCATTTATTGCCATACTTAACGTCAGAAAAGATGCCTATAAAAATGCATTTGAAGAATAGCCATTACCTGACAGGCACAAAAGGATGCCCACATAAGTGCTCTGCCATGCGTCGTATCCACATCATTTCTTGCCATACTGAACGTCAGAAAAGATGGCTACAAAAATGCATTTGAAGAATAGCCGCTACCTGACAGGCAGAAAAGGATGCACACATAAGTGCTCTGCCATGAGTCGTATCCGCATCATTTCTTGCCATAATGAACGTCAGAAAGATGCCTATAAAATGCTTTTGAAGAATAGCCAGTACCTGAAAGGCACAAAAGGATGCCCACATAAGTGCTCTGCCATGCGTCGTATCCACATCATTTCCTTCCATACTGAACGTCAGAAAAGATGACTAAAAAGTGCATTTGGACAATAGCCTATAAATGACAGGCACAAAAGGATGCCCACATAAGTGCACGGCCATGCGTCGTGTCCAAATCATTTCTTGCCATACTGAACGTCAGAAAAGATGCCTATAAAACTGCATTTGAAAAATAGCCAGTACCTGGCAGGCACAAAAGGATGCCCACATAAGTGATCTGCCATGCATCGTATTCACATCATTTCTTGCCATACTGAACGTCATAAAAGATGCCTATAAAAATGCATTTGAAGAATAGCCAGTACCTGACAAGCACAAAAAGATGCCCACATAAGTGCTCTGCCATGTGTCGTATCCACATCATTTCTTGCCATACTGAACGTCAGAAAAGATGCCTATAAAAATACATTTCAAGAATAGCCAGTACCTGACAGGCACAAAAGGATGCCCACATAAGTGCTCTGCCGTGCGTCGTATCCACATCATTTCTTGCCATACTGAACGTCAGAAAAGATGCCTATAAAAATGCATTTGAAGAATAGCCATTACCTGACAGGCACAAAAGGATGCCCACATAAGTGCACGGCTAAGCGTCGTGTCCACATCAAATCTCTCCATACTGAACGTCAGAAAAGATGCCTATAAAAATGCATTTTGAAGAATAGCCAGTACCTGACAGGCACAAAAGGATGCCCCCATAAGTTCTCTGCCACGCATCGTATCCACATCATTTCTTGCCATACTGAACGTCATGAAAGATGCCTCTAAAAATGCATTTGAAGAATAGCCAGTACCTGACAGGCACAAAAGGATGTCCAAATAAATGCTCTGCCATGCATCGTATTCACATCAATTCTTGCCATACTAAACGTCATAAATGATGCCTATAAAAATGCATTTGAAGAATAGCCAGTACCTGCCAGGCACACAAGGTCGTATCCACATCATTTCTTGCCATACTGAACGTCAGAAATGATGCCTGTAAAAATGCATTTGAAGAATAGCCACTACCTGACAGGCACAAAAGGATGCCCATATAAGTGCTCTGCCATGCGTCGTATCCACATCATTTCTTGCCATACTGAACGTCAGAAAAGATGCCTATAAAATGCATTTGAAGAATAGCCATTACCTGACAGGCACAAAAGGATGCCCACTTAAGTGCACGGCCATGCGTCGTATCCACATCATTTCTTGCCATTCTGAACGTCAGAAAAGATGCCTATAAAACTGCATTTGAAGAATAGCCAGTACCTGGCAGGCACAAAAGAATGCCCACCTAAGTGCTCTGCCATGCGTCGTATCCCCATCACTTCTTGCCATACTGATCGTCAGAAAAGATGCCTACAGAAATGCATTTGAAGAATAGCCAGTACCTGAGAGGCACAAAAGGATGCCCACATGAGTGATCAGCCATGCGTCGTATCCACATCATTTCTTGCCATACTGAACGACAGAAAAGATGCCTCTAAATATGCATTTAAAGTATAGCGACTACCTGACAGGCACAAAAGGATGCCCACATAAGTGCTCTGCCATGCGTCGTATCCACATCATTTCTTGCCATACTGAACGTCAGAAAAGATGCCTATAAAAATGCATTTGAAAAATGGCCACTACCTGACAGACAGAAAAGGATGCGCACATAATTGCACGGCCATGCGTCGTGTCCACATCATTTCTTGCAAAACTGAACGTCAGATAAGATGCCTATAAATGTATTTGAAGAATAGCCACTACCTGACAGGCACAAAAGGATGCCCACATAAGTGCTCTGCCGTGCGTCATATCCACATCATTTCTTGCCATACTGAACGTCAGAAAAGATGCCTATAAAAATGCATTTGAAGAATAGCCACTACCTGACAGGCACAAAAGGATGCCCACATAAGTGCTCTGCCGTGCGTCGTATCCACATCATTTCTTGCCATACTGAACGTCAGAAAAGATGCCTATAAAAATGCATTTGAAGAATAGCCAGTACCTGACAGGCACAAAAGGATGCCCACATAAGTTCTCTGCCATGCATCGTATTCACATCATTTCTTGCCATACTGAACGTCATAAAAGGTGCCTATAAAAATGCATTTGAAGAATAGCCAGTACCTGCCAAGCACAAAAAGATGCCCACATAAGTGCTCTGCCATGTGTCGTATCCACATCATTTCTTGCCATACTGAACGTCAGAAAAGATGCCTATAAAAATACATTTCAAGAATAGCCAGTACCTGACAGGCACAAAAGGATGCCCACATAAGTGCTCTGCCGTGCGTCGTATCCACATCATTTCTTGCCATACTGAACGTCAGAAAAGATGCCTATAAAAATGCATTTGAAGAATAGCCATTACCTGACAGGCACAAAAGGATGCCCACATAAGTTCACGGCTAAGCGTCGTTTGCACATCAAATCTCTCCATACTGAACGTCAGAAAAGATGCCTATAAAAATGCATTTGAAGAATAGCCAGTACCTGACAGGCACAAAAGGATGCCCCCATAAGTTCTCTGCCACGCATTGTATCCACATCATTTCTTGCCATACTGAACGTCATGAAAGATGCCTCTAAAAATGCATTTGAAGAATAGACAGTTCCTGGCAGGCACAAAAAGATGCCCACATAGGTGCTCTGCCATGCGTCGTTTCCACATCATTTATTGCCATACTTAACGTCAGAAAAGATGCCTATAAAAATGCATTTGAAGAATAGCCATTACCTGACAGGCACAAAAGGATGCCCACATAAGTGCTCTGCCATGCGTCGTATCCACATCATTTCTTGCCATACTGAACGTCAGAAAAGATGGCTACAAAAATGCATTTGAAGAATAGCCGCTACCTGACAGGCAGAAAAGGATGCACACATAAGTGCTCTGCCATGAGTCGTATCCACATCATTTCTTGCCATAATGAACGTCAGAAAAGATGCCTATAAAATGCTTTTGAAGAATAGCCAGTACCTGAAAGGCACAAAAGGATGCCCACATAAGTGCTCTGCCATGCGTCGTATCCACATCATTTCCTTCCATACTGAACGTCAGAAAAGATGCCTATAAAACTGCATTTGAAAAATAGCCAGTACCTGGCAGGCACAAAAGGATGCCCACATAAGTGATCTGCCATGCATCGTATTCACATCATTTCTTGCCATACTGAACGTCATAAAAGATGCCTATAAAAATGCATTTGAAGAATATCCAGTACCTGACAAGCACAAAAAGATGCCCACATAAGTGCTCTGCCATGTGTCGTATCCACATCATTTCTTGCCATACTGAACGTCAGAAAAGATGCCTATAAAAATACATTTCAAGAATAGCCAGTACCTGACAGGCACAAAAGGATGCCCACATAAGTGCTCTGCCGTGCGTCGTATCCACATCATTTCTTGCCATACTGAACGTCAGAAAAGATGCCTATAAAAATGCATTTGAAGAATAGCCATTACCTGACAGGCACAAAAGGATGCCCACATAAGTGCACGGCTAAGCGTCGTGTCCACATCAAATCTCTCCATACTGAACGTCAGAAAAGATGCCTATAAAAATGCATTTGAAGAATAGCCACTACCTGACAGGCACAAAAGGATGCCCATATAAGTGCTCTGGCATGCGTCGTATCCACATCATTTCTTGCCATACTGAACGTCAGAAAAGATGCCTATAAAATGCATTTGAAGAATAGCCATTACCTGACAGGCACAAAAGGATGCCCACTTAAGTGCACGGCCATGCGTCGTATCCACATCATTTCTTGCCATTCTGAACGTCAGAAAAGATGCCTATAAAACTGCATTTGAAGAATAGCCAGTACCTGGCAGGCACAAAAGAATGCCCACCTAAGTGCTCTGCCATGCGTCGTATCCCCATCACTTCTTGCCATACTGAACGTCAGAAAAGATGCCTATAAAAATGCATTTGAAGAATAGCCAGTACCTGAGAGGCACAAAAGGATGCCCACATGAGTGATCTGCCATGCGTCGTATCCACATCATTTCTTGCCATACTGAACGACAGAAAAGATGCCTCTAAATATGCATTTAAAGTATAGCCACTACCTGACAGGCACAAAAGGATGCCCACATAAGTGCTCTGCCATGCGTCGTATCCACATCATTTCTTGCCATACTGAACGTCAGAAAAGATGCCTATAAAAATGCATTTGAAAAATGGCCACTACCTGACAGACAGAAAAGGATGCGCACATAATTGCACGGCCATGCGTTGTGTCCACATCATTTCTTGCCAAACTGAACGTCAGATAAGATGCCTATAAATGTATTTGAAGAATAGCCACTACCTGACAGGCACAAAAGGATGCCCACATAAGTGCTCTGCCGTGCGTCGTATCCACATCATTTCTTGCCATACTGAACGTCAGAAAAGATGCCTATAAAAATGCATTTGAAGAATAGCCAGTACCTGACAGGCACAAAAGGATGCCCACTTAAGTGCACGGCCATGCGTCGTATCCACATCATTTCTTGCCATTCTGAACGTCAGAAAAGATGCCTATAAAACTGCATTTGAAGAATAGCCAGTACCTGGCAGGCACAAAAGGATGCCCACCTAAGTGCTCTGCCATGCGTCGTATCCCCATCACTTCTTGCCATACTGAACGTCAGAAAAGATGCCTATAAAAATGCATTTGAAGAATAGCCAGTACCTGAGAGGCACAAAAGGATGCCCACATGAGTGATCTGCCATGCGTCGTATCCACATCATTTCTTGCCATACTGAACGTCAGAAAAGATGCCTCTAAAAATGCATTTGAAAAATGGCCACTACCTGACAGACAGAAAAGGATGCGCACATAATTGCACGGCCATGCGTCGTGTCCACATCATTTCTTGCCAAACTGAACGTCAGATAAGATGCCTATAAATGTATTTGAAGAATAGCCACTACCTGACAGGCACAAAAGGATGCCCACATAAGTGCTCTGCCGTGCGTCGTATCCACATCATTTCTTGCCATACTGACACAATTTCACCAGCGCTGCGACTAGGAACAAGAACAGAGAAGGAACTGAGAAGGAACAGAGAAGATCCTGAAGAAGATGAAGTCGTTTGGTAGACATGAAGCACAGGAAAATTCCGGCAATGACAGAACGAAGTATGCGGTAATACCCTACATTCATCAGTTATCCCATAGGCTTAAGCAGGTTGGCACTAGATATGGGGTAAAAGTGCTCTTTTCGGTCGCTAATAAACTAGGCAAGGTTTGTGCTATTGTTGACAAAAGAGCCCGGGAACAGAAGCAAATAAGAGGCAAAAGAAAAAATGCATGCCAGGTGGATCATGAGTCATCCTTTGTGCCATGTGCAGAGGGAGTGGTTTATGACATACCTTTTAAATGCGGCAAGAGTTACATTGGGCAAACCGGTAAATGCATAAATACACGCTTACGTCAGCATAGAACTTCTTTGAATGGTGCTCCTTCATCAAATCTGTCCCTTCATTACAGAGATTGTCTTCTAAACAAACCCGGTGTGTCTAACAAAAAAGCATGCCTTCCTCTGCTTAACAGGGCTAAGATAAAATTCAGACATCCAGATCAGTTAACTAGGGAGTTGTGTGAAGCCTATCACATTCACAAGAACATCGACACGTGCGTTAGCACACCATCTGTAAACTTACATGAGTGTGAAATTTTGTATCTAGATTTTTAACTCTCTTTTGCGTGCCAGGTGGGGGAAACGCAGGCGCTTTGGGTTGTCAGTTGTGTGCATATAATCTGTGTTTTTTTCAAATAAACTTTCAGTTGTTAGTAGCGTTTGTCCTTGTCTTCCTTCTCTGTTCTTGTTCCTAGTCGCAGCGCTGGTGAAATTGTGAATATGTACCAACTAGCTCAAACCACCATTTTGCTACTTGCCATACTGAACGTCAGAAAAGATGCCTATAAAAATGCATTTGAAGAATAGACGCTACCTGACAGGCACGAAAAGGATGCACACATAAGTGCTCTGCCATGAGTCGTATTCACATCATTTCTTGCCATAATGAACGTCAGAAAAGATGCCTATAAAAATGCATTTGAAGAATAGCCAGTACCTGACAAGCACAAAAAGATGCCCACATAAGTGCTCTGCCATGTGTCGTATCCACATCATTTCTTGCCATACTGAACGTCAGAAAAGATGCCTATAAAAATACATTTCAAGAATAGCCAGTACCTGACAGGCACAAAAGGATGCCCACATAAGTGCTCTGCCGTGCGTCGTATCCACATCATTTCTTGCCATACTGAACGTCAGAAAAGATGCCTATAAAAATGCATTTGAAGAATAGCCATTACCTGACAGGCACAAAAGGATGCCCACATAAGTGCTCTGCGATGCGTCGTATCCACATCATTTCTTGCCATACTGAACGTCAGAAAAGATGCCTATAAAAATGCATTTGAAGAATAGCCAGTACCTGACAGGCACAAAAGGATGCCCACATAAGTGCTCTGCCATGCGTCGTATCCACATCATTTCTTGCCATACTGAACGATCAGAAAAGATGCCTATAAAAATGCATTTGAAGAATAGCCACTACCTGACAGGCACGAAAGGATGCCCACATAAGTGCTCTGCCATGCGTCGTATCCACATTATTTCTTGCCATACTGAACGTCAGAAAGGATGCGTGTAAAAATGCATTTGAAGAATAGCCACTACCTGACAGGCACAAAAGGATGCCCACATAAGTGCTCTAGCATGCGTCGTATCCACATCATTTCTTGCCATACTGAACGTCAGAAAAGATGCCTGTAAAATGCATTTGAAGAGTAGCCACTACCTGACAGGCACAAAAGGATGCCCACATAAGTGCTCTGCCATGCGTCGTATCCACATCATTTCTTGCCATACTGAACGTCAGAAAAAGATGCCTATAAAACTGCATTTGAAGAATACGCCAGTTCCTGACAGGCACAAAAGGATGCCCACATAAGTGCTCCGCCATGCATCGTATCCACATCATTTCTTGCCATACTGAACGTCATAAAAGATCGCCTATAAGAATGCATTTGAAGAATAGCCAGTACCTGTCAGGCACAAAAAGATGCCCACATATGTGCTCTGCCATGCGTCGTATCCACATCATTTCTTGCCATACTGAACGTCAGAAAAGATGCCTATAAAAATGCATTTGAAGAATAGCCAGTACCTGACAGGCACAAAAGGATGCCCACATATGTGCTCTGCCTTGCATCGTATCCACATCATTTCTTGCCATACTGAACGTCAGAAATGATGCCTATAAAAATGCATTTGAAGAATAGCCAGTACCTGACAGGCAAAAAGGATGCCACTAATGCCGCCTGCGTCGTATCCACATCATTTCTTGCCATACTGAACGTCAGAAATGATGCCTATAAAAATGCATTTGAAGAATAGCCACTACATGACAGGCACAAAAGGATGCCCATATAAGTGCTCTGGCATAAGTCGTATCCACATCGTTTCTTGCCATACTGAACGTCAGAAAAGATGCCTATAAAATGCATTTGATGAATAGCCTTAACTGACAGGCACAAAAGGATGCCCACATAAGTGCTCTGCCATGCGTTGTATCCACATCATTTCTTGCCATACTGAAAGTCAGAAAAAATGCCTATAATAATCCATTTGAAGAAAAGCCAGTTCCTGACAGGCACAAAAGGATGCCCACATAAGTTCACGGCCATGCGTCGTATCCACATCACTTCTTGCCATTCTGAACGTCAGAAAAGATGCCTATAAAACTGCATTTGAAGAATAGGCACTACCTGAGAGGCACAAAAGGATGCCCACATAAGTGCTCTAGCACGCGTCGTATCCACATCATTTCTTGCCATACTGAACGTCAGAAAAGATGCCTGTAAAATGCATTTGAAGAGTAGCCGCTACCTGACTGGCACAAAAGGATGCCCACATAAGTGCACGGCCATGCGTCGTGTCCAAATCATTTCTTGCCATACTGAACGTCAGAAAAGATGCCTATAAAACTGCATTTGAAAAATAGCCACTACCTGGCAGGAAAAAAAGGATGCCCACATAAGTGCTCTGCCATGCGTCGTATCCACATCACTTGCCATACTGAACGTCAAAAAAGATGCCTATACAAATACATTTGAAGAATAGCCAGTACCTGACAGGCACGAAAGGATGCCCACATAAGTGCTCTGCCGTGCGTCGTATCCACATCATTTCTTGCCATACTGAACGACAGAAAAGATGCCTATAAATATGCATTTGAAGAATAGCCACTACCTGACAGGCACAAAAGGATGCCCACATAAGTGCTCTGCCATGCGTCGTATCCACATCAATTCTTGCCATACTGAACGTCAGAAAAGATGCCTATAAAAATGCATTTGAAGAATACCCTTTACCTGACAGGCACAAAAGGATGCCCACATAAGTGCTCTGCCATGCGTCGTATCCACATCATTTCTTGCCATACAGAACGTCAGAAAAGATGGCTACAAAAATGCATTTGAAGAATAGCCGCTACTTGACAGGCAGAAAAAGATGCACACATAAGTGCTCTGCCATGAGTCGTATCCACATCATTTCTTTCCATACTGAACGTCAGAAAAGATGCCTAAAAAAGTGCATTTTGAGAATAGCCACTAAATGACAGGCACAAAAGGATGCCCACATAAGTGCACGGCCATGCGTCGTGTCCAAATCATTTCTTGCCATACTGAAAGTCAGAAAAGATGCCTATAAAACTGCATTTGAAAAATAGCCAGTACCTGGCAGGCACAAAAGGATGCCCACATAAGTGCTCTGCCATGCGTCGTATCCACATCACTTCTTGCCATACTGAACGTCAAAAAAGATGCCTATAAAAATGCATTTGAAAAATAGCCACTACCTGACAGACAGGAAAGGATCCCCGCATAATTGCACGGCCATGCGTCGTGTCCACATCATTTCTTGCCATACTGAACGTCAGAAAAGATGCCTATAAAAATGCATTTGAAGAATAGCCATTACCTGACAGGCACAAAAGGATGCCCACATAAGTGCTCTGCCATGCGTCGTATCCACATCATTTCTTGCCATACTGAACGTCAGAAAAGATGGCTACAAAAATGCATTTGAAGAATAGCCGCCACCTGACAGGCACAAAAGGATGCCCACATAAGTGCACGGCCATGCGTCGTGTCCAAATCATTTCTTTCCATACTGAACGTCAGAAAAGATGCCTAAAAAAGTGCACTTTGAGAATAGCCACTAAATGACAGGCACAAAAGGATGCCCACATAAGTGCACGGCCATGCGTCGTGTCCAAATCATTTCTTGCCATACTGAACGTCAGCAAAGATGCCTATAAAACTGCATTTGAAAAATAGCCAGTACCTGGCAGGCACAAAAGGATGCCCACATAAGTGCTCTGCCATGCGTCGTATCCACATCATTTCTTGCCATACTGAACGACAGAAAAGATGCCTATAAATATGCATTTGAAGAATAGCCACTACCTGACAGGCGCAAAAGGATGCCCACATAATTGCACGGCCATGCGTCGTGTCCACATCATTTCTTGCCAAACTGAACGTCAGAAAAGATGCCTATAAAAATGTATTTGAAGAATAGCCACTACCTGACAGGCACAAAAGGATGCCCACATAAGTGCTCTGCCGTGCGTCGTATCCACATCATTTCTTGCCATACTGAACGTCAGAAAAGATGCCTATAAAAATGCATTTGAAGAATAGCCAGTACCTGACAGGCACAAAAGGATGCTCACATAAGTTCTCTGCCATGCATCGTATTCACATCATTTCTTGCCATACTGAACGTGATAAAAGATGCCTTTAAAATGCATTTGAAGAATAGCCAGTACCTGAGAGGCACAAAAAGATGGCCACATAAGTGCTCTGCCATGCGTCGTATCCACATCATTTCTTGCCATACTGAACGTCAGAAAAGATGCCTATAAAAATACATTTCAAGAATAGCCAGTACCTGAGAGGCACAAAAGGATGCCCACATGAGTGATCTGCCATGCGTCGTATCCACATCATTTCTTGCCATACTGAACGACAGAAAAGATGCCTCTAAATATGCATTTAAAGTATAGCCACTACCTGACAGGCACAAAAGGATGCCCACATAAGTGCTCTGCCATGCGTCGTATCCACATCATTTCTTGCCATACTGAACGTCAGAAAAGATGCCTATAAAAATGCATTTGAAAAATGGCCACTACCTGACAGACAGAAAAGGATGCGCACATAATTGCACGGCCATGCGTCGTGTCCACATCATTTCTTGCCAAACTGAACGTCAGATAAGATGCCTATAAATGTATTTGAAGAATAGCCACTACCTGACAGGCACAAAAGGATGCCCACATAAGTGCTCTGCCGTGCGTCATATCCACATCATTTCTTGCCATACTGAACGTCAGAAAAGATGCCTATAAAAATGCATTTGAAGAATAGCCAGTACCTGACAGGCACAAAAGGATGCCCACATAAGTGCACGGCCATGCGTGGTATCCACAACATTTCTTGCCATTCTGAACGTCAGAAAAGATGCCTATAAAACTGCATTTGAAGAATAGCCAGTACCTGGCAGGCACAAAAGAATGCCCACCTAAGTGCTCTGCCATGCGTCGTATCCCCATCACTTCTTACCATACTGAACGTCAGAAAAGATGCCTATAAAAATGCATTTGAAGAATAGCCAGTACCTGAGAGGCACAAAAGGATGCCCACATGAGTGATCTGCCATGCGTCGTATCCACATCATTTCTTGCCATACTGAACGACAGAAAAGATGCCTCCAAATATGCATTTAAAGTATAGACACTACCTGACAGGCACAAAAGGATGCCCACATAAGTGCTGTGCCATGCGTCGTATCCACATCATTTCTTGCCATACTGAACGTCAGAAAAGATGCCTATAAAAATGCATTTGAAAAATGGCCACTACCTGACAGACAGAAAAGGATGGGCACATAATTGCACGGCCATGCGTCGTGTCCACATCATTTCTTGCCAAACTGAACGTCAGATAAGATGCCTATAAATGTATTTGAAGAATAGCCACTACCTGACAGGCACAAAAGGATGCCCACATAAGTGCTGTGCCATGCGTCGTATCCCCATCACTTCTTGCCATACTGAACGTCAAAAAAGATGCCTATAAAAATTCATTTGAAGAATAGCCAGTACCTGAGAGGCACAAAAGGATGCCCACATGAGTGATCTGCCATGCGTCGTATCCACATCATTTCTTGCCATACTGAACGACAGAAAAGATGCCTCTAAATATGCATTTAAAATATAGCCACTACCTGACAGGCACAAAAGGATGCCCACATAAGTCCTCTGCCATGCGTCGTATCCACATCATTTCTTGCCATACTGAACGTCAGAAAAGATGCCTATAAAAATGCATTTGAAAAATGGCCACTACCTGACAGACAGAAAAGGATGCGCACATAATTGCACGGCCATGCGTCGTGTCCACATCATTTCTTGCCAAACTGAACGTCAGATAAGATGCCTATAAATGTATTTGAAGAATAGCCACTACCTGACAGGCACAAAAGGATGCCCACATAAGTGCTCTGCCGTGCGTCATATGCACATCATTTCTTGCCATACTGAACGTCAGAAAAGATGCCTATAAAAATGCATTTGAAGAATAGCCAGTACCTGACAGGCACAAAAGGATGCCCACCTAAGTGCACGGCCATGCGTCGTATCCACATCATTTCTTGCCATTCTGAACGTCAGAAAAGATGCCTATAAAACTGCATTTGAAGAATAGCCAGTACCTGGCAGGCACAAAAGAATGCCCACCTAAGTGCTCTGCCATGCGTCGTTTCCACATCATTTATTGCCATACTTATTGTCAGAAAAGATGCCTATAAAAATGCATTTGAAGAATATCCATTACCTGACAGGCACAAAAGGATGCCCACATAAGTGCTCTGCCATGAGTCGTATCCACATCATTTCTTGCCATACTGAACGTCAGAAAAGATGGCTACAAAAATGCATTTGAAGAATAGCCGCTACTTGACAGGCAGAAAAGGATGCACACATAAGTGCTCTGCCATGAGTCGTATCCACATCATTTCTTGCCATAATGAACGTCAGAAAAGATGCCTATAAAATGCTTTTGAAGAATAGCCAGTACCTGAAAGGCACAAAAGGATGCCCACATAAGTGCTCTGCCATGCGTCGTATCCACATCATTTCCTTCCATACTGAACGTCAGAAAAGATGACTAAAAAGTGCATTTGGAGAATAGCCTATAAATGACAGGCACGAAAGGATGCCCACATAAGTGCACGGCCATGCGTCGTGTCCAAATCATTTCTTGCCATACTGAACGTCAGAAAAGATGATTATAAAACTGCATTTGAAAAATAGCCAGTGCCTGGCAGGCACAAAAGGATGCCCACATAAGTGCTCTGCCATGCGTCGTATCCACATCACTTCTTGCCATACTGAACGTCAAAAAAGATGCCTATACAAATACATTTGAAGAATAGCCAGTACCTGACAGGCACGAAAGGATGCCCACATAAGTGCTCTGCCATGCGTCATATCCACATCATTTCTTGCCATACTGAACGACAGGAAAGATGCCTATAAAAATACATTTCAAGAATAGCCAGTACCTGACAGGCACAAAAGGATGCCCACTTAAGTGCTCTGCCATGCGTCGTATCTACATCATTTCTTGCCATACTGAACGTCAGAAAAGGTGCCTATAAAAGTGCATTTGAAGAATAGCCAGTACGTGACAGGCACAAAAGGATGCCGATATAAGTGCTCTGCGATGCATCGTATCCACATCATTTCTTGCCATACTGAAAATCAAAAAAGATGCCTATAAAAATGCAATTGAAAAATAGCGAGTACCTGACAGGCACTAAAGGACGCCCACATAAGTGCTCTGCCATGCGTCGTATCCACATCATTTCTTGCCATTCTGAACATCAGAAAAGATGCCTATAAGAATGCATTTGAAGAATAGGCACTACCTGAGAGGCACGAAAGGATGCCCACATAAGTGCTCTGCCATGCGTCGTATCCACATTATTTCTTGCCATACTGAACGTCAGAAAGGATGCGTGTAAAAATGCATATGAAGAATAGCCACTACCTAACAGGCACAAAAGGATGCCCACATAAGTGCTCTAGCATGCGTCGTATCCACATCATTTCTTGCCATACTGAACGTCAGAAAAGATGCCTGTAAAATGCATTTGAAGAGTAGCCACTACCTGACAGGCACAAAAGGATGCCCACATAAGTGGTCTGCCATGCGTCGTATCCACATCATTTCTTGCCATACTGAACGTCAGAAAAAATGCCTATAATAATCCATTTGAAGAAACGCCAGTTCCTGACAGGCACAAAAGGATGCCCACATAAATTCTCCGCCACGCATCGTATCCACATCATTTCTTGCCATACTGAACGTCATAAAAGTCGCCTTTAAGAATGCAATTGAAGAATTGCCAGTACCTGTCAGGCACAAAAAGATGCCTAAATATGTGCTCTGCCATGCGTCGTATCCACATCATTTCTGGCCATACTGAACGTCATAAAAGATGCATATAAAAATGCATTTGAAAAATAGCCAGTAACTGACAGGCACAAAAGGATGTCCAAATATGTGCTCTGCCTTGCATCGTATTCACATCATTTCTTGCATACTAAACGTCATAAATGATGCCTATAAAAATGCATTTGAAGAATAGCCAGTACCTGCCAGGCAAAAAAGGTCGTATCCACATCATTTCTTGCATACTGAACGTCAGAAATGATGCCTGTAAAAATGCATTTGAAGAATAGCCACTACATGACAGGCACAAAAGGATGCCCATATAAGTGCTCTGGCATAAGTCGTATCCACATCGTTTCTTGCCATACTGAACGTCAGAAAAGATGCCTATAAAATGCATTTGATGAATAGCCTTAACTGACAGGCACAAAAGGATGCCCACATAAGTGCTCTGCCATGCGTTGTATCCACATCATTTCTTGCCATACTGAAAGTCAGAAAAAATGCCTATAATAATCCATTTGAAGAAAAGCCAGTTCCTGACAGGCACAAAAGGATGCCCACATAAGTGCTCTGCCATGCGTCGTATCCACATCACTTGCCATACTGAACGTCAAAAAAGATGCCTATACAAATACATTTGAAGAATAGCCAGTACCTGACAGGCACGAAAGGATGCCCACATAAGTGCTCTGCCGTGCGTCGTATCCACATCATTTCTTGCCATACTGAACGACAGAAAAGATGCCTATAAATATGCATTTGAAGAATAGCCACTACCTGACAGGCACAAAAGGATGCCCACATAAGTGCTCTGCCATGCGTCGTATCCACATCAATTCTTGCCATACTGAACGTCAGAAAAGATGCCTATAAAAATGCATTTGAAGAATACCCTTTACCTGACAGGCACAAAAGGATGCCCACATAAGTGCTCTGCCATGCGTCGTATCCACATCATTTCTTGCCATACAGAACGTCAGAAAAGATGGCTACAAAAATGCATTTGAAGAATAGCCGCTACTTGACAGGCAGAAAAAGATGCACACATAAGTGCTCTGCCATGAGTCGTATCCACATCATTTCTTTCCATACTGAACGTCAGAAAAGATGCCTAAAAAAGTGCATTTTGAGAATAGCCACTAAATGACAGGCACAAAAGGATGCCCACATAAGTGCACGGCCATGCGTCGTGTCCAAATCATTTCTTGCCATACTGAACGTCAGAAAAGATGCCTATAAAACTGCATTTGAAGAAATAGCCAGTACCTGGCAGGCACAAAAGGATGCCCACATAAGTGCTCTGCCATGCGTCGTATCCACATCACTTCTTGCCATACTGAACGTCAAAAAAGATCGCCTATAAAAATGCATTTGAAAAATAGCCACTACCTGACAGCACAGGAAAGGATGCCCGCATAATTGCACGGCCATGCGTCGTGTCCACATCATTTCTTGCCATACTGAACGTCAGAAAAGATGCCTATAAAAATGCATTTGAAGAATAGCCAGTACCTGACAGGCACAAAAGGATGCCCACATAAGTGCTCTGCCATGCGTCGTATCCACATCATTTCTTGCCATACTGAACGTCAGAAAAGATGCCTACAAAAATGCATTTGAAGAATAGCCGCCACCTGACAGGCACAAAAGGATGCCCACATAAGTGCTCTGGCCATGCGTCGTATCCACATCATTTCTTGCCATACTGAACGTCAGAAAAGATGCCTATAAAAGTGCACTTTGATGAATAGCCACTAACTGACAGGCACAAAAGGATGCCCACATAAGTGCACGGCCATGCGTCGTGTCCACATCATTTCTTGCCATACTGAACGTCAGAAAAGATGCCTATAATAACTGCATTTGAAGAAATAGCCAGTACCTGGCAGGCACAAAAGGATGCCCACATAAGTGCTCTGCCATGCGTCGTATCCACATCATTCTTGCCATACTGAACGTCAGAAAAGATGCCTATACAAATACATTTGAAGAATAGCCAGTACCTGACAGGCACGAAAGGATGCCCACATAAGTGCTCTGCCATGCGTCGTGTCCACATCATTTCTTGCCATACTGAACGACAGAAAAGATGCCTATAAATATGCATTTGAAGAATAGCCACTACCTGACAGGCACAAAAGGATGCCCACATAAGTGCTCTGCCATGCGTCGTATCCACATCAACTTCTTGCCATACTGAACGTCAGAAAAGATGCCTACTCAAAACATGCATTTGAAGAATAGCCACTTACCTGACAGGCACAAAAGGATGCCCACATAAGTCTAAATAAGTTAACTTATTTAACTTCATTTAACTTATGTGGGCATCCTTTTGTGCCTGTCAGGTAGTGGCTATTCTTCAAATACATTTTTATAGGCATCTTTTCTGACGTTCAGTTTGGCAAGAAATGTTATTTAACTTGTACACAAATGATATTACGTGCATTAGTAGCAACGCAGAATACGTAACATATGCAGACGACACGACAATATTTTTTTGCAGTCGTTCCTATCATTCTCTTCAATCCGAAATAAACAGCACTCTGGAAAAACTGACCACCTGGAGCGAAATAAACTCTTTACAGATTACATGCTAATAAAACAAAGGCCATTATTTTCACTACCAGACAAGCAGCCAGCGCTCCAGAGATGACGTTCACTTAGCCGACGCAGATGTCAGAAATCGTAGATTCTGTAAAATGTCTTGGTGTCCACTTTCACAAAAATATCCGTCCTGGGACACGCACATTGACCACGTTACCACACAGATAGCAAAAGCTGCTGGGGTCATAACTAAATATAAATCGTTCTTACCGACGGCCGTTAAATTACACATTTACAATTCACTTTTCCTTTCACATGTTAACTACTGTCTCTTAGTGTGGGGTAAAACAACACTTGGTAATTTAAATCGCCATACATGTCCTACAGAAAAGAGCGATCCGCAGCATAGCAAATGTTCATTATCGTGAACATACATCCGAACTTTTCACTAAATTTGACATTCTTTCCATCCATCATATGTACTCATTCTACCTCGCAAAGCGATATAAGCATGACTCGCTTGAAATTCTCCGTACACTTGCTAACTTGACCCCTCAAACACGACACTACAATACACGCACTAATCTAATTTGGAAAATTCCTTACTCACGCTTAAGACTAGCCTGAACAAATGCTCCGTCATGCCCTACCGACCCTATTAAACCACCTTCATTGTCAAGGAATTAACATAAGCACCATTACCAACAATATGCTTAAGTCCTTTGTAACGCGACAGTGAGCGTGTATGAAATTGTTGTTGTATTTTAGAAATTCTCTTGTAGAATTGGTGTGCTACCGTGGCTGCATTCCTTGTACATACTGACCTTTATTTGTGGCTCTAAAATGAGTATATTATTTTTGTATTGCATATTACACATACTGACTTTTAAACTTTCTAATGTATAAAGATGTATGTTTCATAATGTTCCACTGTATATGCCTCATAAATAGGGGGCCCGAAGCTCGTCAAGTGGAAACTTCCACTTTTTCTTCGAGCCCTCCTCGTCCTCCGCTAATCTTTTTGTGAGGAAGAAATAAAATTATTGATTGATTGATTGATTGATTGATTGAACATAAGTGCTCTGCCGTGCGTCGTATCCACATCATTTCTTGCCATACTGAACGTCAGAAAAGATGCCTATAAAAATGCATTTGAAGAATAGCCAGTACCTGACAGGCACAAAAGGATGCTCACATAAGTTCTCTGCCATGCATCGTATTCACATCATTTCTTGCCATACTGAACGTGATAAAAGATGCCTTTAAAATGCATTTGAAGAATAGCCAGTACCTGAGAGGCACAAAAAGATGGCCACATAAGTGCTCTGCCATGCGTCGTATCCACATCATTTCTTGCCATACTGAACGTCAGAAAAGATGCCTATAAAAATACATTTCAAGAATAGCCAGTACCTGAGAGGCACAAAAGGATGCCCACATGAGTGATCTGCCATGCGTCGTATCCACATCATTTCTTGCCATACTGAACGACAGAAAAGATGCCTCTAAATATGCATTTAAAGTATAGCCACTACCTGACAGGCACAAAAGGATGCCCACATAAGTGCTCTGCCATGCGTCGTATCCACATCATTTCTTGCCATACTGAACGTCAGAAAAGATGCCTATAAAAATGCATTTGAAAAATGGCCACTACCTGACAGACAGAAAAGGATGCGCACATAATTGCACGGCCATGCGTCGTGTCCACATCATTTCTTGCCAAACTGAACGTCAGATAAGATGCCTATAAATGTATTTGAAGAATAGCCACTACCTGACAGGCACAAAAGGATGCCCACATAAGTGCTCTGCCGTGCATCATATCCACATCATTTCTTGCCATACTGAACGTCAGAAAAGATGCCTATAAAAATGCATTTGAAGAATAGCCAGTACCTGACAGGCACAAAAGGATGCCCACTTAAGTGCACGGCCATGCGTGGTATCCACAACATTTCTTGCCATTCTGAACGTCAGAAAAGATGCCTATAAAACTGCATTTGAAGAATAGCCAGTACCTGGCAGGCACAAAAGAATGCCCACCTAAGTGCTCTGCCATGCGTCGTATCCCCATCACTTCTTACCATACTGAACGTCAGAAAAGATGCCTATAAAAATGCATTTGAAGAATAGCCAGTACCTGAGAGGCACAAAAGGATGCCCACATGAGTGATCTGCCATGCGTCGTATCCACATCATTTCTTGCCATACTGAACGACAGAAAAGATGCCTCCAAATATGCATTTAAAGTATAGACACTACCTGACAGGCACAAAAGGATGCCCACATAAGTGCTGTGCCATGCGTCGTATCCACATCATTTCTTGCCATACTGAACGTCAGAAAAGATGCCTATAAAAATGCATTTGAAAAATGGCCACTACCTGACAGACAGAAAAGGATGGGCACATAATTGCACGGCCATGCGTCGTGTCCACATCATTTCTTGCCATACTGAACGTCAGAAAAGATGCCTATAAAAATGCATTTGAAGAATAGCCAGTACCTGACAGGCACCAAAGGATGCCCACATAAGTTCTCTGCCATGCATCGTATTCACATCATTTCTTGCCATACTGAACGTCATAAAAGATGCCTATAAAAATGCATTTGAAGAATAGCCAGTACCTGACAAGCACAAAAAGATGCCCACATAAGTGCTCTGCCATGTGTCGTATCCACATCATTTCTTGCCATACTGAACGTCAGAAAAGATGCTATAAAAATACATTTCAAGAATAGCCAGTACCTGACAGGCACAAAAGGATGCCCACATAAGTGCTCTGCCGTGCGTCGTTTCCACATCATTTCTTGCCATACTGAACGTCAGAAAAGATGCCTATAAAAATGCATTTGAAGAATAGCCATTACCTGACAGGCACAAAAGGATGCCCACATAGGTGCACGGCTAAGCGTCGTTTGCACATCAAATCTCTCCATACTGAACGTCAGAAAAGATGCCTCTAAATGTATTTGAAGAATAGCCACTACCTGACAGGCACAAAAGGATGCCCACATAAGTGCTCTGCCGTGCGTCATATCCACATCATTTCTTGCCATACTGAACGTCAGAAAAGATGCCTATAAAAATGCATTTGAAGAATAGCCAGTACCTGACAGGCTCAAAAGGATGCCCCCATAAGTTCTCTGCCACGCATCGTATCCACATCATTTCTTGCCATACTGAACGTCATGAAAGATGCCTCTAAAAATGCATTTGAAGAATAGACAGTTCCTGGCAGGCACAAAAAGATGCCCACATAGGTGCTCTGCCATGCGTCGTTTCCACATCATTTATTGCCATACTTAACGTCAGAAAAGATGCCTATAAAAATGCATTTGAAGAATAGCCATTACCTGACAGGCACAAAAGGATGCCCACATAAGTGCTCTGCCATGCGTCGTATCCACATCATTTCTTGCCATACTGAACGTCAGAAAAGATGGCTACAAAAATGCATTTGAAGAATAGCCGCTACCTGACAGGCAGAAAAGGATGCACACATAAGTGCTCTGCCATGAGTCGTATCCCCATCATTTCTTGCCATAATGAACGTCAGAAAAGATGCCTATAAAAAGCTTTTGAAGAATAGCCAGTACCTGAAAGGCACAAAAGGATGCCCACATAAGTGCTCTGCCATGCGTCGTATCCACATCATTTCCTTCCATACTGAACGTCAGAAAAGATGACTAAAAAGTGCATTTGGAGAATAGCCTATAAATGACAGGCACAAAAGGATGCCCACATAAGTGCACGGCCATGCGTCGTGTCCAAATCATTTCTTGCCATACTGAACGTCAGAAAAGATGATTATAAAACTGCATTTGAAAAATAGCCAGTACCTGGCAGGCACAAAAGGATGCCCACATAAGTGCTCTGCCATGCGTCGTATCCACATCACCTCTTGCCATACTGAACGTCAAAAAAGATGCCTATACAAATACATTTGAAGAATAGCCAGTACCTGACAGGCACGAAAGGATGCCCACATAAGTGCTCTGCCATGCGTCATATCCACATCATTTCTTGCCATACTGAACGACAGAAAAGGTGCCTATAAATATGCATTTGATGAATAGCCACTACCTGATAGGCACAAAAGGATGCCCACATAAGTGCTCTGCTATGCATAGTATCCACATCATTTCTTGCCATACTGAACGTCAGAAAAGATGCCTATAAAAATGCATTTGAAAATAGCCACTACCTGACAGACAGAAAAGGATGCCCACATAATTGCACGGCCATGCGTCGTGTCCACATCATTTCTTGCCAAACTGAACATCAGAAAAGATGCCTATAAAAATGTATTTGAAGAATAGCCACTACCTGACAGGCACAAAAGGATGCCCACATAAGTGCTCTGCCATTTGTCGTATCCACATCATTTCTTGCCATACTGAACGTCAGAAAAGATGCCTACAAAAATACATTTCAAGAATAGCCAGTACCTGACAGGCACAAAAGGATGCCCACCTAAGTGCTCTGCCATGCGTCGTATCCACATCATTTCTTGCCATACTGAACGTCAGAAAAGGATGCCTTTAAAAATGCAATTGAAAAATAGCGAGTACCTGACAGGCACTAAAGGACGCCCACATAAGTGCTCTGCCATGCGTCGTATCCACATCATTTCTTGCCATTCTGAACATCAGAAAAGATGCCTATAAGAATGCATTTGAAGAATAGGCACTACCTGAGAGGCACGAAAGGATGCCCTCATAAGTGCTCTGCCATGCGTCGTATCCACATTATTTCTTGCCATACTGAACGTCAGAAAGGATGCGTGTAAAAATGCATATGAAGAATAGCCACTACCTAACAGGCACAAAAGGATGCCCACATAAGTGCTCTAGCATGCGTCGTATCCACATCATTTCTTGCCATACTGAACGTCAGAAAAGATGCCTGTAAAATGCATTTGAAGAGTAGCCACTACCTGACAGGCACAAAAGGATGCCCACATAAGTGCTCTGTCATGTGTCGTATCCACATCAATTCTTGCCATACTGAACGTCAGAAAAAATGCCTATAATAATCCATTTGAAGAAAAGCCAGTTCCTGACAGGCACAAAAGGATGCCCACATAAGTTCTCCGCCACGCATCGTATCCACATCATTTCTTGCCATACTGAACGTCATAAAAGTCGCCTTTAAGAATGCAATTGAAGAATTGCCAGTACCTGTCAGGCACAAAAAGATGCCTAAATATGTGCTCTGCCATGCGTCGTATCCACATCATTTCTTGCCATACTGAACGTCATAAAAGATGCATATAAAAATGCATTTGAAGAATAGCCAGTAACTGACAGGCACAAAAGGATGTCCAAATATGTGCTCTGCCTTGCATCGTATCCACATCATTTCTTGCCATACTAAACGTCATAAATGATGCCTATAAAAATGCATTTGAAGAATAGCCAGTACCTGCCAGGCAAAAAAGGTCGTATCCACATCAGTTCTTGCATACTGAACGTCAGAAATGATGCCTGTAAAAATGCATTTGAAGAATAGCCAGTACCTGACAGGCACAAAAGGATGCCCATATAAGTGCTCTGGCATAAGTCGTGTCCACATCGTTTCTTGCCATACTGAACGTCAGAAAAGATGCCTATAAAATGCATTTGAAGAATAGCCATTACCTGACAGGCACAAAAGGATGCCCACTTAAGTTCACGGCCATGCGTCGTATCCACATCATTTCTTGCCATTCTGAACGTCAGAAAAGATGCCTATAAAACTGCATTTGAAGAATAGGCACTACCTGAGAGGCACAAAAGGATGCCCACATAAGTGCTCTGCCATGCGTCGCATCCACATCATTTCTTGCCATACTGAACGTCAGAAAAGATGCGTGTAAAAATGCATATGAAGAATAGCCACTACCTGACAGGCACAAAAGGATGCCCACATAAGTGCTCTAGTATGCGTCGTATCCACATCATTTCTTGCCATACTGAACGTCAGAAAAGATGCCTGTAAAATGCGTTTGAAGAGTAGCCACTACCTGACAGGCACAAAAGGATGCCCACAGAAGTTCTCGGCCACGCATCGTATCCACATCACTTCTTGCCATACTGAACGTCAGAAAAGATGCCTGTAAAATGCGTTTGAAGAGTAGCCACTACCTGACAGGCACAAAAGGATGCCCACAGAAGTTCTCGGCCACGCATCGTATCCACATCACTTCTTGCCATACTGAACGTCATAAAAGTTGCCTTTAAGAATGCAATTGAAGAATTGCCAGTACCTGTCAGGCATAAAAAGATGCCTAAATATGTGCTCTGCCATGCGTCGTATCCACATCATTTCTTGCCATACTGAACGTCATAAAAGATGCATATAAAAATGCATTTGAAGAATAGCCAGTAACTGACAGGCACAAAAGGATGTCCAAATAAGTGCTCTGCCATGCATCGTATTCACATCAATTCTTGCCATACTAAACGTCAAAAATGATGCCTATAAAAATGCATTTGAAGAATAGCCAGTACCTGCCAGGCAAAAAAGGTCGTATCCACATCATTTCTTGCATACTGAACGTCAGAAATGATGCCTGTAAAAATTCATTTGAAGAATAGCCACTACCTGACAGGCACAAAAGGATGCCCATATAAGTGCTCTGGCATAAGTCGTGTCCACATAATTTCTTGCCATACTGAACGTCAGAAAAGATGCCTATAAAATGCATTTGAAGAATAGCCATTACCTGACAGGCACAAAAGGATGCCCACTTAGGTGCACAGCCATCCGTCGTATCCACATCAATTCTTGCCATACTGAACGTCAGAAAAGATGCCTATAAAACTACATTTGAAAAATAGCCAGTACCTGGCAGGCATAAAAGGATGCCCACATAAGTGCTCTGCCATGCGTCGTATCCACATCACTTGCCATACTGAACGTTAAAAAGGATGCCTATACAAATACATTTGAAGAATAGCCGCTACTTGACAGGCAGAAAAAGAAGCACACAGAAGTGCTCTGCCATGAGTCGTATCCACATCATTTCTTTCCATACTGAACGTCAGAAAAGATGCCTAAAAAAGTGCATTTTGAGAATAGCCACTAAATGACAGGCACAAAAGGATGCCCACATAAGTGCACGGCCATGCGTCGTGTCCAAATCATTTCTTGCCATACTGAACGTCAGAAAAGATGCCTATAAAACTGCATTTGAAAAATAGCCAGTACCTGGCAGGCACAAAAGGATGCCCACATAAGTGCTCTGCCATGCGTCGTATCCACATCACTTCTTGCCATACTGAACGTCAAAAAAGATGCCTATAAAAATGCATTTGAAAAATAGCCACTACCTGACAGACAGAAAAGGATGCCCGCATAATTTCACGGCCATGCGTCGTGTCCACATCATTTCTTGCCATACTGAACGTCAGAAAAGATGCCTATAAAAATGCATTTGAAGAATAGCCATTACCTGACAGGCACAAAAGGATGCCCACATAAGTGCACTGCCATGCGTCGTATCCACATCATTTCTTGCCATACTGAACGTCAGAAAAGATGGCTACAAAAATGCATTTGAAGAATAGCCGCCACCTGACAGGCACAAAAGGATGCCCACATAAGTGCACGGCCATGCGTCGTGTCCAAATCATTTCTTTCCATACTGAACGTCAGAAAAGATGCCTAAAAAAGTGCATTTTGAGAATAGCCACTAAATGACAGGCACAAAAGGATGCCCACATAAGTGCACGGCCATGCGTCGTGTCCAAATCATTTCTTGCCATACTGAACGTCAGCAAAGATGCCTATAAAACTGCATTTGAAAAATAGACAGTACCTGGCAGGCACAAAAGGATGCCCACATAAGTACTCCGCCATGCGTCGTATCCACATCACTTCTTGCCATACTGAACGTCAAAAAAGATGCCTATACAAATACATTTGAAGAATAGCCAGTACCTGACAGGCACGAAAGGATGCCCACATAAGTGCTCTGCCATGCGTCGTATCCACATCATTTCTTGCCATACTGAACGACAGAAAAGATGCCTATAAATATGCATTTGAAGAATAGCCACTACCTGACAGGCGCAAAAGGATGCCCACATAATTGCACGGCCATGCGTCGTGTCCACATCGTTTCTTGCCAAACTGAACGTCAGAAAAGATGCCTATAAAAATGTATTTGAAGAATAGCCACTACCTGACAGGCACAAAAGGATGCCCACATAAGTGCTCTGCCGTGCGTCGTATCCACATCATTTCTTGCCATACTGAACGTCAGAAAAGATGCCTATAAAAATGCATTTGAAGAATAGCCAGTACCTGACAGGCACAAAAGGATGCTCACATAAGTTCTCTGCCATGCATCATATTCACATCATTTCTTGCCATACTGAACGTGATAAAAGATGCCTTTAAAATGCATTTGAAGAATAGCCAGTACCTGAGAGGCACAAAAAGATGGCCACATAAGTGCTCTGCCATGCGTCGTATCCACATCATTTCTTGCCATACTGAACGTCAGAAAAGATGCCTTTAAAAATACATTTCAAGAATAGCCAGTACCTGACAGGTACAAAAGGATGCCCACTTAAGTGCTCTGCCATGCGTCGTATCCACATCATTTCTTGCCATACTGAACGTCAGAAAAGATGCCTATAAAAATGCATTTGAAGAATAGCCAGTACCTGACAGGCACAAAAGGATGCCCACATAAGTTCTCTGCCATGCATCGTATTCACATCATTTCTTGCCATACTGAACGTCATAAAAGATGCCTATAAAAATGCATTTGAAGAATAGCCAGTACCTGACAAGCACAAAAAGATGCCCACATAAGTGCTCTGCCATGTGTCGTATCCACATCATTTCTTGCCATTCTGAACGTCAGAAAAGATGCCTATAAAAATACATTTCAAGAATAGCCAGTACCTGACAGGCACAAAAGGATGCCCACATAAGTGCTCTGCCGTGCGTCGTATCCACATCATTTCTTGCCATACTGAACGTCAGAAAAGATGCCTATAAAAATGCATTTGAAGAATAGCCATTACCTGACAGGCACAAAAGGATGCCCACATAAGTGCACGGCTAAGCGTCGTGTCCACATCAAATCTCTCCATACTGAACGTCAAAAAAGATGACTATAAAAATGCATTTGAAGAATAGCCAGTACCTGACAGGCACAAAAGGATGCCCCCATAAGTTCTCTGCCACGCATCGTATCCACATCATTTCTTGCCATACTGAACGTCATGAAAGATGCCTCTAAAAATGCATTTGAAGAATAGACAGTTCCTGGCAGGCACAAAAAGATGCCCACATAGGTGCTCTGCCATGCGTCGTTTCCACATCATTTCTTGCCATACTGAACGTCAGAAAAGATGCCTATAAAAATGCATTTGAAGAATAGCCATTACCTGACAGGCACAAAAGGATGCCCACATAAGTGCTCTGCCATGAGTCGTATCCACATCATTTCTTGCCATAATGAACGTCAGAAAAGATGCCTATAAAATGCTTTTGAAGAATAGCCAGTACCTGAAAGGAACAAAAGAATGCCCACATAAGTGCTCTGCCATGCGTCGTATCCAAATCATTTCCTTCCATACTGAACGCCAGAAAAGATGCCTAAAAAGTGCATTTGGAGAATAGCCTATAAATGACAGGCACAAAAGGATGCCCACATAAGTGCACGGCCATGCGTCGTATCCACATCACTTCTTGCCATACTGAACGTCAAAAAAGATGCCTATACAAATACATTTGAAGAATAGCCAGTACCTGACAGGCACGAAAGGATGCCCACATAAGTGCTCTGCCATGCGTCATATCCACATCATTTCTTGCCATACTGAACGACAGAAAAGATGCCTATATATATGCATTTGATGAATAGCCACTACCTGATAGGCACAAAAGGATGCCCACATAAGTGCTCTGCTATGCGTCGTATCCACATCATTTCTTGCCATACTGAACGTCAGAAAAGATGCCTATAAAAATGCATTTGAAAAATAGCCACTACCTGACAGACAGAAACGGATGCCCACATAATTGCACGGCCTTGCGTCGTGTCCACATCATTTCTTGCCAAACTGAACGTAAGAAAAGATGCCTATAAAACTGCATTTGAAAAATAGCCACTACCTGACAGGCACAAAAGGATGCCCACATAAGTGCTCTGCCGTGCGTCGTATCCACATCATTTCTTGCCATACTGAACGTGATAAAAGAGGCCTTTAAGAATGCGTTTGAAGAATAGCCAGTACCTGACAGGCACAAAAAGATGCCCACATAAGTGCTCTGCCATGCGTCGTATCCACATCATTTCTTGCCATACTGAACGTCAGAAAAGATGCCTATAAAAATACATTTCAAGAATAGCCAGTACCTGACAGGCAAAAAAGGATGCCCACTTAAGTGCTCTGCCATGCGTCGTATCCACATCATTTCTTGCCATACTGAACGTGAGAAAAGGTGCCTATAAAAGTGCATTTGAAGAATAGCCAGTACGTGACAAGCACAAAAGGATGCCGATATAAGTGCTCTGCGATGCATCGTATCCACATCATTTCTTGCCATACTGAAAATCAGAAAAGATGCCTATAAAAATGCAATTGAAAAATAGCGAGTACCTGACAGGCACTAAAGGACGCCCACATAAGTGCTCTGCGATGCGTCGTATCCACATCATTTCTTGCCATTCTGAACATCAGAAAAGATGCCTATAAGAATGCATTTGAAGAATAGGCACTACCTGAGAGGCACAAAAGGATGCCCACATAAGTGCTCTGCCATGCGTCGTATCCACATCATTTCTTGCCATGCTGAACGTCAAAAAATATGCGTGTAAAAATGCATATGAAGAATAGCCACTACCTGACAGGCACAAAAGGATGCCCACATAAGTGCTCTAGCATGCGTCGTATCCACATCATTTCTTGCCATACTGAACGTCAGAAAAGATGCCTGTAAAATGCGTTTGAAGAGTAGCCACTACCTGACAGGCACAAAAGGATGCCCACATAAGTGCTCTGCCATGCGTCGTATCCACATCATTTCTTGCCATACTGAACGTCAGAAAAAATGCCTATAATAATCCATTTGAAGAAAAGCCAGTTCCTGACAGGCACAAAAGGATGCCCACATAAGTTCTCGGCCACGCATCGTATCCACATCATTTCTTGCCACTCTGAACGTCATAAAAGATGCCTTTAAGAATGCAATTGATGAATAGCCAGTACCTGACAGGCACAAAAGGATGCCCACATAAGTTCTCTGCCATGCATCGTATTCACATCATTTCTTGCCATACTGAACGTCATAAAAGATGCCTATAAAAATGCATTTGAAGAATAGCCAGTACCTGACAAGCACAAAAAGATGCCCACATAAGTGCTCTGCCATGTGTCGTATCCACATCATTTCTTGCCATACTGAACGTCAGAAAAGATGCCTATAAAAATACATTTCAAGAATAGCCAGTACCTGACAGGCACAAAAGGATGCCCACATAAGTGCTCTGCCGTGCGTCGTATCCACATCATTTCTTGCCATACTGAACGTCAGAAAAGATGCCTATAAAAATGCATTTGAAGAATAGCCATTACCTGACAGGCACAAAAGGATGCCCACATAAGTGCACGGCTAAGCGTCGTGTCCACATCAAATCTCTCCATACTGAACGTCAAAAAAGATGACTATAAAAATGCATTTGAAGAATAGCCAGTACCTGACAGGCACAAAAGGATGCCCCCATAAGTTCTCTGCCACGCATCGTATCCACATCATTTCTTGCCATACTGAACGTCATGAAAGATGCCTCTAAAAATGCATTTGAAGAATAGACAGTTCCTGGCAGGCACAAAAAGATGCCCACATAGGTGCTCTGCCATGCGTCGTTTCCACATCATTTCTTGCCATACTGAACGTCAGAAAAGATGCCTATAAAAATGCATTTGAAGAATAGCCATTACCTGACAGGCACAAAAGGATGCCCACATAAGTGCTCTGCCATGAGTCGTATCCACATCATTTCTTGCCATAATGAACGTCAGAAAAGATGCCTATAAAATGCTTTTGAAGAATAGCCAGTACCTGAAAGGAACAAAAGGATGCCCACATAAGTGCTCTGCCATGCGTCGTATCCACATCATTTCCTTCCATACTGAACGTCAGAAAAGATGCCTAAAAAGTGCATTTGGAGAATAGCCTATAAATGACAGGCACAAAAGGATGCCCACATAAGTGCACGGCCATGCGTCGTATCCACATCACTTCTTGCCATACTGAACGTCAAAAAAGATGCCTATACAAATACATTTGAAGAATAGCCAGTACCTGACAGGCACGAAAGGATGCCCACATAAGTGCTCTGCCATGCGTCATATCCACATCATTTCTTGCCATACTGAACGACAGAAAAGATGCCTATAAATATGCATTTGATGAATAGCCACTACCTGATAGGCACAAAAGGATGCCCACATAAGTGCTCTGCTATGCGTCGTATCCACATCATTTCTTGCCATACTGAACGTCAGAAAAGATGCCTATAAAAATGCATTTGAAAAATAGCCACTACCTGACAGACAGAAAAGGATGCCCACATAATTGCACGGCCTTGCGTCGTGTCCACATCATTTCTTGCCAAACTGAACGTAAGAAAAGATGCCTATAAAACTGCATTTGAAAAATAGCCACTACCTGACAGGCACAAAAGGATGCCCACATAAGTGCTCTGCCGTGCGTCGTATTCACATCATTTCTTGCCATACTGAACGTGATAAAAGAGGCCTTTAAGAATGCGTTTGAAGAATCGCCAGTACCTGACAGGCACAAAAAGATGCCCACATAAGTGCTCTGCCATGCGTCGTATCCACATCATTTCTTGCCATACTGAACGTCAGAAAAGATGCCTATAAAAATACATTTCAAGAATAGCCAGTACCTGACAGGCACAAAAGGATGCCCACTTAAGTGCTCTGCCATGCGTCGTATCCACATCATTTCTTGCCATACTGAACGTCAGAAAAGGTGCCTATAAAAGTGCATTTTAAGAATAGCCAGTACGTGACAGGCACAAAAGGATGCCGATATAAGTGCTCTGCGATGCATCGTATCCACATCATTTCTTGCCATACTGAAAATCAGAAAAGATGCCTATAAAAATGCAATTGAAAAATAGCGAGTACCTGACAGGCACTAAAGGACGCCCACATAAGTGCTTTGCGATGCGTCGTATCCACATCGTTTCTTGCCATTCTGAACATCAGAAAAGATGCCTATAAGAATGCATTTGAAGAATAGGCACTACCTGAGAGGCACAAAAGGATGCCCACATAAGTGCTCTGCCATGCGTCGTATCCACATCATTTCTTGCCATGCTGAACGTCAGAAAATATGCGTGTAAAAATGCATATGAAAAATAGCCACTACCTGACAGGCACAAAAGGATGCCCACATAAGTGCGCTAGCATGCGTCGTATCCACATCATTTCTTGCCATACAGAACGTCAGAAAAGATGCCTGTAAAATGCGTTTGAAGAGTAGCCACTACCTGACAGGCACAAAAGGATGCCCACAAAAGTGCTCTGCCATGCGTCGTATCCACATCATTTCTTGCCATACTGAACGTCAGAAAAAATGCCTATAATAATCCATTTGAAGAAAAGCCAGTTCCTGACAGGCACAAAAGGATGCCCACATAAGTTCTCGGCCACGCATCGTATCCACATCATTTCTTGCCACTCTGAACGTCATAAAAGATGCCTTTAAGAATGCAATTGATGAATTGCCAGTACCTGTCAGGCACAAAAAGATGCCTAAATATGTGCTCTGCCATGCGTCATATCCACATCATTTCTTGCCATACTGAACGTCATAAAAGATGCATATAAAAATGCATTTTAAGAATAGCCTGTAACTGACAGGCACAAAAGGATGTCCAAATAAGTGCACTGCCATGCATCGTATCCACATCAATTCTTGCCATACTAAACGTCATAAATGATGCCTATAAAAATGCTTTTGAAGAATAGCCAGTACCTGCCAGGCAAAAAAGGTCGTATCCACATCATTTCTTGCATACTGAACGTCAGAAATGATGCCTGTAAAAATGCATTTGAAGAATAGCCACTACCTGACAGGCACAAAAGGATGCCCATATAAGTGCTCTGGCATAAGTCGTATCCACATCATTTCTTGCCATTCTGAACGTCAGAAAAGGTGCCTATAAAAGTGCATTTGAAGAATAGCCAGTACGTGACAGGCACAAAAGGATGCCGATATAAGTGCTCTGCGATGCATCGTATCCACATCAATTCTTGCCATACTGAAAATCAGAAAAGATGCTTATAAAAATGCAATTGAAAAATAGCGAGTACCTGACAGGCACTAGAGGACGCCCACATAAGTGCTCTGCCATGCCTCGTATCCACATCATTTCTTGCCATTCTGAACATCAGAAAAGATGCCTATAAGAATGCATTTGAAGAATAGGCACTACCTGAGAGGCACAAAAGGATGCCCACATAAGTGCTCTGCCATGCGTCGTATCCACATCATTTCTTGCCATACTGAACGTCAGAAAAGATGCGTGTAAAAATGCATATGAAGAATAGCCACTACCTAACAGGCACAAAAGGATGCCCACATAAGTGCTCTAGCATGCGTCTTATCCACATCATTTCTTGCCATAGTGAACGTCTGAAAAGATGCCTGTAAAATGCATTTGAAGAATAGCCACTACCTGACAGGCACAAAAGGATGCCCACATAAGTGCTCTGCCATGCGTCGTATCCACATCATTTCTTGCCATACTGAACGTCAGAAAAAATGCCTATAATAACCCATTTGAAGAAAAGCCAGTTCCTGACAGGCACAAAAGGATGCCCACTTAAGTTCACGGCCATGCGTCGTATCCACATTATTTCTTGCCATTCTGAACGTCAGAAAAGATGCCTATAAAACTGCATTTGAAGAATAGGCACTACCTGAGAGGCACAAAAGGATGCCCACATAAGTGCTCTAGCATGCGTCGTATCCACTTCATTTCTTGCCATACTGAACGTCAGAAAAGATGCCTGTAAAATGCATTTGAAGAGTAGCCGCTACCTGACTGGCACAAAAGGATGCCCACATAAGTGCACGGCCATGCGTCGTGTCCAAATCATTTCTTGCCATACTGAACGTCAGAAAAGATGCCTATAAAACTGCATTTGAAAAATAGCCAGTACCTGGCAGGCAAAAAAGGATGCCCACATAAGTGCTCTGCCATGCGTCGTATCCACATCACTTGCCATACTGAACGTCAAAAAAGATGCCTATACAAATACATTTGAAGAATAGCCAGTACCTGACAGGCACGAAAGGATGCCCACATAAGTGCTCTGCCGTGCGTCGTATCCACATCATTTCTTGCCATACTGAACGACAGAAAAGATGCCTATAAATATGCATTTGAAGAATAGCCACTACCTGACAGGCACAAAAGGATGCCCACATAAGTGCTCTGCCATGCGTCGTATCCACATCAATTCTTGCCATACTGAACGTCAGAAAAGATGCCTATAAAAATGCATTTGAAGAATACCCTTTACCTGACAGGCACAAAAGGATGCCCACATAAGTGCTCTGCCATGCGTCGTATCCACATCATTTCTTGCCATACTGAACGTCAGAAAAGATGGCTACAAAAATGCATTTGAAGAATAGCCGCTACTTGACAGGCAGAAAAAGATGCACACATAAGTGCTCTGCCATGAGTCGTATCCACATCATTTCTTTCCATACTGAACGTCAGAAAAGATGCCTAAAAAAGTGAATTTGAGAATAGCCACTAAATGACAGGCACAAAAGGATGCCCACATAAGTGCACGGCCATGCGTCGTGTCCAAATCATTTCTTGCCATACTGAACGTCAGAAAAGATGCCTATAAAACTGCATTTGAAAAATAGCCAGTACCTGGCAGGCAAAAAAGGATGCCCACATAAGTGCTCTGCCATGCGTCGTATCCACATCACTTCTTGCCATACTGAACGTCAAAAGAGATGCCTATAAAAATGCATTTGAAAAATGGCCACTACCTGACAGACAGAAAAGGATGCCCACATAATTGCACGGCCATGCGTCGTGTCCACATCATTTCTTGCCATACTGAACGTCAGAAAAGATGCCTATAAAAATGCATTTGAAGAATAGCCATTACCTGACAGGCACAAAAGGATGCCCACATAAGTGCTCTGCCATGCGTCGTATCCACATCATTTCTTGCCATACTGAACGTCAGAAAAGATGCCTATAAAAATACATTTCAAGAATAGCCAGTACCTGACAGGTACAAAAGGATGCCCACTTAAGTGCTCTGCCATGCGTCGTATCCACATCATTTCTTGCCATACTGACGTCAGAAAAGATGCCTATAAAAATGCATTTGAAGAATAGCCAGTACCTGACAGGCACAAAAGGATGCCCACATAAGTTCTCTGCCATGCATCGTATTCACATCATTTCTTGCCATACTGAACGTCATAAAAGATGCCTATAAAAATGCATTTGAAGAATAGCCAGTACCTGACAAGCACAAAAAGATGCCCACATAAGTGCTCTGCCATGTGTCGTATCCACATCATTTCTTGCCATACTGAACGTCAGAAAAGATGCCTATAAAAATACATTTCAAGAATAGCCAGTACCTGACAGGCACAAAAGGATGCCCACATAAGTGCTCTGCCGTGCGTCGTATCCACATCATTTCTTGCCATACTGAACGTCAGAAAAGATGCCTATAAAAATGCATTTGAAGAATAGCCATTACCTGACAGGCACAAAAGGATGCCCACATAAGTGCACGGCTAAGCGTCGTGTCCACATCAAATCTCTCCATACTGAACGTCAAAAAAGATGACTATAAAATGCATTTGAAGAATAGCCAGTACCTGACAGGCACAAAAGGATGCCCCCATAAGTTCTCTGCCACGCATCGTATCCACATCATTTCTTGCCATACTGAACGTCATGAAAGATGCCTCTAAAAATGCATTTGAAGAATAGACAGTTCCTGGCAGGCACAAAAAGATGCCCACATAGGTGCTCTGCCATGCGTCGTTTCCACATCATTTCTTGCCATACTGAACGTCAGAAAAGATGCCTATAAAAATGCATTTGAAGAATAGCCATTACCTGACAGGCACAAAAGGATGCCCACATAAGTGCTCTGCCATGAGCCGTATCCACATCATTTCTTGCCATAATGAACGTCAGAAGAGATGCCTATAAAATGCTTTTGAAGAATAGCCAGTACCTGAAAGGATCAAAAGGATGCCCACATAAGTGCTCTGCCATGCGTCGTATGCACATCATTTCCTTCCATACTGAACATCAGAAAAGATGCCTAAAAAGTGCATTTGGAGAATAGCCTATAAATGACAGGTACAAAAGGATGCCCACATAAGTGCACGGCCATGCGTCGTATCCACATCACTTCTTGCCATACTGAACGTCAAAAAAGATGCCTATACAAATACATTTGAAGAATAGCCAGTACCTGACAGGCACGAAAGGATGCCCACATAAGTGCTCTGCCATGCGTCATATCCACATCATTTCTTGCCATACTGAACGACAGAAAAGATGCCTATATATATGCATTTGATGAATAGCCACTACCTGATAGGCACAAAAGGATGCCCACATAAGTGCTCTGCTATGCGTCGTATCCACATCATTTCTTGCCATACTGAACGTCAGAAAAGATGCCTATAAAAATGCATTTGAAAAATAGCCACTACCTGACAGACAGAAAAGGATGCCCACATAATTGCAGTGCCTTGCGTCGTGTCCACATCATTTCTTGCCAAACTGAACGTAAGAAAAGATGCCTATAAAACTGCATTTGAAAAATAGCCACTACCTGACAGGCACAAAAGGATGCCCACATAAGTGCTCTGCCGTGCGTCGTATTCACATCATTTCTTGCCATACTGAACGTGATAAAAGAGGCCTTTAAGAATGCGTTTGAAGAATAGCCAGTACCTGACAGGCACAAAAAGATGCCCACATAAGTGCTCTGCCATGCGTCGTATCCACATCATTTCTTGCCATACTGAACGTCAGAAAAGATGCCTATAAAAATACATTTCAAGAATAGCCAGTACCTGACAGGCACAAAAGGATCCCCACTTAAGTGCTCTGCCTTGCGTCGTATCCACATCATTTCTTGCCATACTGAACGTCAGAAAAGGTGCCTATAAAAGTGCATTTGAAGAATAGCCAGTACGTGACAGGCACAAAAGGATGCCGATATAAGTGCTCTGCGATGCATCGTATCCACATCATTTCTTGCCATACTGAAAATCAGAAAAGATGCCTATAAAAATGCAATTGAAAAATAGCAAGTACCTGACAGGCACTAAAGGACGCCCACATAAGTGCTCTGCGATGCGTCGTATCCACATCATTTCTTGCCATTCTGAACATCAGAAAAGATGCCTATAAGAATGCATTTGAAGAATAGGCACTACCTGAGAGGCACAAAAGGATGCCCACATAAGTGCTCTGCCATGCGTCGTATCCACATCATTTCTTGCCATGCTGAACGTCAGAAAATATGCGTGTAAAAATGCATATGAAGAATAGCCACTACCTGACAGGCACAAAAGGATGCCCACATAAGTGCTCTAGCATGCGTCGTATCCACATCATTTCTTGCCATTCTGAACGTCAGAAAAGATGCCTGTAAAATGCGTTTGAAGAGTAGCCACTACCTGACAGGCACAAAAGGATGCCCACATAAGTGCTCTGCCATGCGTCGTATCCACATCATTTCTTGCCATACTGAACGTCAGAAAAAATGCCTATAATAATCCATTTGAAGAAAAGCCAGTTCCTGACAGGCACAAAAGGATGCCCACATAAGTTCTCGGCCACGCATCGTATCCACATCATTTCTTGCCACTCTGAACGTCATAAAAGATGCCTTTAAGAATGCAATTGATGAATAGCCAGTACCTGACAGGCACAAAAGGATGCCCACATAAGTTCTCTGCCATGCATCGTATTCACATCATTTCTTGCCATACTGAACGTCATAAAAGATGCCTATAAAAATGCATTTGAAGAATAGCCAGTACCTGACAAGCACAAAAAGATGCCCACATATGTGCTCTGCCATGTGTCGTATCCACATCATTTCTTGCCATACTGAACGTCAGAAAAGATGCCTATAAAAATACATTTCAAGAATAGCCAGTACCTGACAGGCACAAAAGGATGCCCACATAAGTGCTCTGCCGTGCGTCGTATCCACATCATTTCTTGCCATACTGAACGTCTGAAAAGATACCTATAAAAATGCATTTGAAGAATAGCCATTACCTGACAGGCACAAAAGGATGCCCACATAAGTGCACGGCTAAGCGTCGTGTCCACATCAAATCTCTCCATACTGAACGTCAAAAAAGATGACTATAAAAATGCATTTGAAGAATAGCCAGTACCTGACAGGCACAAAAGGATGCCCCCATAAGTTCTCTGCCACGCATCGTATCCACATCATTTCTTGCCATACTGAACGTCATGAAAGATGCCTCTAAAAATGCATTTGAAGAATAGACAGTTCCTGGCAGGCACAAAAAGATGCCCACATAGGTGCTCTGCCATGCGTCGTTTCCACATCATTTCTTGCCATACTGAACGTCAGAAAAGATGCCTATAAAATGCTTTTGAAGAATAGCCAGTACCTGAAAGGAACAAAAGGATGCCCACATAAGTGCTCTGCCATGCGTCGTATCCACATCATTTCCTTCCATACTGAACGTCAGAAAAGATGCCTAAAAAGTGCATTTGGAGAATAGCCTATAAATGACAGGCACAAAAGGATGCCCACATAAGTGCACGGCCATGCGTCGTATCCACATCACTTCTTGCCATACTGAACGTCAAAAAAGATGCCTATACAAATACATTTGAAGAATAGCCAGTACCTGACAGGCACGAAAGGATGCCCACATAAGTGCTCTGCCATGCGTCATATCCACATCATTTCTTGCCATACTGAACGACAGAAAAGATGCCTCTAAATATGCATTTGATGAATAGCCACTACCTGATAGGCACAAAAGGATGCCCACATAAGTGCTCTGCTATGCGTCGTATCCACATTATTTCTTGCCATACTGAACGTCAGAAAAGATGCCTATAAAAATGCATTTGAAAAATAGCCACTACCTGACAGACAGAAAAGGATGCCCACATAATTGCACGGCCTTGCGTCGTGTCCACATCATTTCTTGCCAAACTGAACGTAAGAAAAGATGCCTATAAAACTGCATTTGAAAAATAGCCACTACCTGACAGGCACAAAAGGATGCCCACATAAGTGCTCTGCCGTGCGTCGTATTCACATCATTTCTTGCCATACTGAACGTGATAAAAGAGGCCTTTAAGAATGCGTTTGAAGAATAGCCAGTACCTGACAGGCACAAAAAGATGCCCACATAAGTGCTCTGCCATGCGTCGTATCCACATCATTTCTTGCCATACTGAACGTCAGAAAAGATGCCTATAAAAATACATTTCAAGAATAGCCAGTACCTGACAGGCACAAAAGGATGCCCACTTAAGTGCTCTGCCATGCGTCGTACCCACATCATTTCTTGCCATACTGAACGTCAGAAAAGGTGCCTATGAAAGTGCATTTGAAGAATAGCCAGTGCGTGACAGGCACAAAAGGATGCCCACATAAGTGCTCTGCCATGCGTCGTATCCACATCATTTCTTGCCATGCTGAACGTCAGAAAATATGCGTGTAAAAATGCATATGAAGAATAGCCACTACCTGACAGGCACAAAAGGATGCCCACATAAGTGCTCTAGCATGCGTCGTATCCACCACATTTCTTGCCATACTGAACGTCAGAAAAAATGCCTATAATAATCCATTTGAAGAAAAGCCAGTTCGTGACAGGCACAAAAGGATGCCCACATAAGTTCTCGGCCACGCATCGTATCCACATCATTTCTTGCCACTCTGAACGTCATAAAAGATGTCTTTAAGAATGCAATTGATGAATTGCCAGTACCTGTCAGGCACAAAAAGATGCCTAAATATGTGCTCTGCCATGCGTCATATCCACATCATTTCTTGCCATACTGAACGTCATAAAAGATGAATATAAAAATGCATTTTAAGAATAGCCTGTAACTGACAGGCACAAAAGGATGTCCAAATAAGTGCTCTGCCAAGCATCGTATTCACATCAATTCTTGCCATACTAAACGTCATAAATGATGCCTATAAAAATGCATTTGAAGAATAGCGAGTACCTGCCAGGCAAAAAAGGTCGTATCCACATCATTTCTTGCATACTGAACGTCAGAAATGATGCCTGTAAAAATGCATTTGAAGAATAGCCACTACCTGACAGGCACAAAAGGATGCCCATATAAGTGCTCTGGCATAAGTCGTATCCACATCATTTCTTGCCATTCTGAACGTCAGAAAAGGTGCCTATAAAAGTGCATTTGAAGAATAGCCAGTACGTGACAGGCACAAAAGGATGCCGATATAAGTGCTCTGCGATGCATCGTATCCACATCAATTCTTGCCATACTGAAAATCAGAAAAGATGCCTATAAAAATGCAATTGAAAAATAGCGAGTACCTGACAGGCACTAAAGGACGCCCACATAAGTGCTCTGCCATGCGTCGTATCCACATCATTTCTTGCCATTCTGAACATCAGAAAAGATGCCTATAGGAATGCATTTGAAGAATAGGCACTACCTGAGAGGCACAAAAGGATGCCCACATAAGTGCTCTGCCATGCGTTGTATCCACATCATTTCTTGCCATACTGAACGTCAGAAAAGATGCGTGTAAAAATGCATATGAAGAATAGCCACTACCTAACAGGCACAAAAGGATGCCCACATAAGTGCTCTAGCATGCGTCTTATCCACATCATTTCTTGCCATACTGAACGTCAGAAAAGATGCCTGTAAAATGCATTTGAAGAATAGCCACTACCTGACAGGCACAAAAGGATGCCCACATAAGTGCTCTGCCATGCGTCGTATCCACATCATTTCTTGCCATACTGAACGTCAGAAAAAATGCCTATAATAATCCATTTGAAGAAAAGCCAGTTCCTGACAGGCACAAAAGGATGCCCACTTATGTTCACGGCCATGCGTCGTATCCACATCATTTCTTGCCATTCTGAACGTCAGAAAAGATGCCTATAAAACTGCATTTGAAGAATAGGCACTACCTGAGAGGCACAAAAGGATGCCCACATAAGTGCTCTAGCATGCGCCGTATCCACATCATTTCTTGCCATACTGAACGTCAGAAAAGATGCCTGTAAAATGCATTTGAAGAGTAGCCGCTACCTGACTGGCACAAAAGGATGCCCACATAAGTGCACGGCCATGCGTCGTGTCCAAATCATTTCTTGCCATACTGAACGTCAGAAAAGATGCCTATAAAACTGCATTTGAAAAATAGCCAGTACCTGGCAGGCAAAAAAGGATGCCCACATAAGTGCTCTGCCATGCGTCGTATCCACATCACTTGCCATACTGAACGTCAAAAAAGATGCCTATACAAATACATTTGAAGAATAGCCAGTACCTGACAGGCACGAAAGGATGCCCACATAAGTGCTCTGCCGTGCGTCGTATCCACATCATTTCTTGCCATACTGAACGACAGAAAAGATGCCTATAAATATGCATTTGAAGAATAGCCACTACCTGACAGGCACAAAAGGATGCCCACATAAGTGCTCTGCCATGCGTCGTATCCACATCAATTCTTGCCATACTGAACGTCAGAAAAGATGCCTATAAAAATGCATTTGAAGAATACCCTTTACCTGACAGGCACAAAAGGATGCCCACATAAGTGCTCTGCCATGCGTCGTATCCACATCATTTCTTGCCATACTGAACGTCAGAAAAGATGGCTACAAAAATGCATTTGAAGAATAGCCGCTACTTGACAGGCAGAAAAAGATGCACACATAAGTGCTCTGCCATGAGTCGTATCCACATCATTTCTTTCCATACTGAACGTCAGAAAAGATGCCTAAAAAGTGCATTTTGAGAATAGCCACTAAATGACAGGCACAAAAGGATGCCCACATAAGTGCACGGCCATGCGTCGCGTCCAAATCATTTCTTGCCATACTGAACGTCAGAAAAGATGCCTATAAAACTGCATTTGAAAAATAGCCAGTACCTGGCAGGCACAAAAGGATGCCCACATAAGTGCTCTGCCATGCGTCGTATCCACATCACTTCTTGCCATACTGAACGATCAGAAAAGATGCCTATAAATATGCATTTGAAGAATAGCCACTACCTGACAGGCGCAAAAGGATGCCCACATAATTGCACGGCCATGCGTCGTGTCCACATCATTTCTTGCCATACTGAACGTCAGAAAAGATGCCTATAAAAATGCATTTGAAGAATAGCCACTACCTGACAGGCACAAAAGGATGCCCACATAAGTGCTCTGCCGTGCGTCGTATCCACATCATTTCTTGCCATACTGAACGTCAGAAAAGATGCCTATAAATATGCATTTGAAGAATAGCCAGTACCTGACAGGCACAAAAGGATGCTCACATAAGTTCTCTGCCATGCATCGTATTCACATCATTTCTTGCCATACTGAACGTGATAAAAGATGCCTTTAAAATGCATTTGAAGAATAGCCAGTACCTGACAGGCACAAAAAGATGGCCACATAAGTGCTCTGCCATGCGTCGTGTCCACATCATTTCTTGCCATACTGAACGTCAGAAAAGATGCCTATAAAAATGCATTTGAAGAATAGCCAGTACCTGACAGGCACAAAAGGATGCCCACATAAGTTCTCTGCCATGCATCGTATTCACATCATTTCTTGCCATACTGATCGTCATAAAAGATGCCTATAAAAATGCATTTGAAGAATAGCCAGTACCTGACAAGCACAAAAAGATGCCCACATAAGTGCTCTGCCATGTGTCGTATCCACATCATTTCTTGCCATACTGAACGTCAGAAAAGATGCCTATAAAAATACATTTCAAGAATAGCCAGTACCTGACAGGCACAAAAGGATGCCCACATAAGTGCTCTGCCGTGCGTCGTATCCACATGATTTCTTGCCATACTGAACGTCAGAAAAGATGCCTATAAAAATGCATTTGAAGAATAGCCATTACCTTACAGGCACAAAAGGATGCCCACATAAGTGCACGGCTAAGCGTCGTGTCCACATCAAATCTCTCCATACTGAACGTCAAGAAAGATGACTATAAAAATGCATTTGAAGAATAGCCAGTACCTGACAGGCACAAAAGGATGCCCCCATAAGTTCTCTGCCACGCATCGTATCCACATCATTTCTTGCCATACTGAACGTCATGAAAGATGCCTCTAAAAATGCATTTGAAGAATAGACAGTTCCTGGCAGGCACAAAAAGATGCCCACATAGGTGCTCTGCCATGCGTCGTTTCCACATCATTTCTTGCCATACTGAACGTCAGAAAAGATGCCTATAAAAATGCATTTGAAGAATAGCCATTACCTGAGAGGCACAAAAGGATGCCCACATAAGTGCTCTGCCATGAGTCGTATCCACATCATTTCTTGCCATAATGAACGTCAGAAAAGATGCCTATAAAATGCTTTTGAAGAATAGCCAGTACCTGAAAGGAACAAAAGGATGCCCACATAAGTGTTCTGCCATGCGTCGTATCCACATCATTTCCTTCCATACTGAACGTCAGAAAAGATGCCTAAAAAGTGCATTTGGAGAATAGCCTATAAATGACAGGCACAAAAGGATGCCCACATAAGTGCACGGCCATGCGTCGTATCCACATCACTTCTTGCCATACTGAACGTCAAAAAAGATGCCTATACAAATACATTTGAAGAATAGCCAGTACCTGACAGGCACGAAAGGATGCCGACATAAGTGCTCTGCCATGCGTCATATCCACATCATTTCTTGCCATACTGAACGACAGAAAAGATGCCTATAAATATGCATTTGATGAATAGCCACTACCTGATAGGCACAAAAGGATGCCCACATAAGTGCTCTGCTATGCGTCGTATCCACATCATTTCTTGCCATACTGAACGTCAGAACAGATGCCTATAAAAATGCATTTGAAAAATAGCCACTACCTGACAGACAGAAAAGGATGCCCACATAATTGCACGGCATTGCGTCGTGTCCACATCATTTCTTGCCAAACTGAACGTCAGAAAAGATGCCTATAAAACTGCATTTGAAAAATAGCCACTACCTGACAGGCACAAAAGGATGCCCACATAAGTGTTCTGCCGTGTGTCTTATTCACATCATTTCTTGCCATACTGAACGTGATAAAAGAGGCCTTTAAGAATGCTTTTGAACAATAGCCAGTACCTGACAGGCACAAAAAGATGCCCACATAAGTGCTCTGCCATGCGTCGTATCCACATCATTTCTTGCCATACTGAACGTCAGAAAAGATGCCTATACAAATACATTTGAAGAATAGCCAGTACCTGACAGGCACGAAAGGATGCCCACATAAGTGCTCTGCCATGCGTCATATCTACATCATTTCTTGCCATACTGAACGACAGAAAAGATGCCTATAAATATGCATTTGATGAATAGCCACTACCTGATAGGCACAAAAGGATGCCCACATAAGTGCTCTGCTATGCTTCGTATCCACATCATTTCTTGCCATACTGAACGTCAGAAAAGATGCCTATAAAAATGCATTTGAAAAATAGCCACTACCTGACAGACAGAAAAGGATGCCCACATAATTGCACGGCATTGCGTCGTGTCCACATCATTTCTTGCCAATCTGAACGTTAGAAAAGATGCCTATAAAACTGCATTTGAAAAATAGCCACTACCTGACAGGCACAAAAGGATGCCCACATAAGTGCTCTGCCGTGCGTCGTATTCACATCATTTCTTGCCATACTGAACGTGATAAAAGAGGCCTTTAAGAATGCGTTTGAAGAATAGCCAGTACCTGACAGGCACAAAAAGATGCCCACATAAGTGCTCTGCCATGCGTCGTTTCCACATCATTTCTTGCCATACTGAACGTCAGAAAAGATGCCTATAAAAATGCATTTGAAGAATAGCCATTACCTGACAGGCACAAAAGGATGCCCACATAAGTGCTCTGCCATGAGTCGTATCCACATCATTTCTTGCCATAATGAACGTCAGAAAAGATGCCTATAAAATGCTTTTGAAGAATAGCCAGTACCTGAAAGGAACAAAAGGATGCCCACATAAGTGCTCTGCCATGCGTCGTATCCACATCATTTCCTTCCATACTGAACGTCAGAAAAGATGCCTAAAAAGTGCATTTGGAGAATAGCCTATAAATGACAGGCACAAAAGGATGCCCACATAAGTGCACGGCCATGCGTCGTATCCAAATCACTTCTTGCCATACTGAACGTCAAAAAAGATGCCTATACAAATACATTTGAAGAATAGCCAGTACCTGACAGGCACGAAAGGATGCCCACATAAGTGCTCTGCCATGCGTCATATCCACATCATTTCTTGCCATACTGAACGACAGAAAAGATGCCTATAAATATGCATTTGATGAATAGCCACTACCTGATAGGCACAAAAGGATGCCCACATAAGTGCTCTGCTATGCGTCGTATCCACATCATTTCTTGCCATACTGAACGTCAGAAAAGGTGCCTATAAAAGTGCATTTGAAGAATAGCCTGTACGTGACAGGCACAAAAGGATGCCGATATAAGTGCTCTGCGATGCATCGTATCCACATCATTTCTTGCCATACTGAAAATCAGAAAAGATGCCTATAAAAATGCAATTGAAAAATAGCGAGTACCTGACAGGCACTAAAGGACGCCCACATAAGTGCTCTGCGATGCTTCGTATCCACATCATTTCTTGCCATTCTGAACATCAGAAAAGATGCCTATAAGAATGCATTTGAAGAATAGGCACTACCTGAGAGGCACAAAAGGATGCCCACATAAGTGCTCTGCCATGCGTCGTATCCACATCATTTCTTGCCATGCTGAAAGTCAGAAAATATGCGTGTAAAAATGCATATGAAGAATAGCCACTACCTGACAGGCACAAAAGGATGCCCACATAAGTGCTCTAGCATGCGTCGTATCCACATCATTTCTTGCCATACTGAACGTCAGAAAAGATGCCTGTAAAATGCGTTTGAAGAGTAGCCACTACCTGACAGGCACAAAAGGATGCCCACATAAGTGCTCTAGCATGCGTCGTATCCACATCATTTCTTGCCATACTGAACGTCAGAAAAATGCCTATAATAATCCATTTGAAGAAAAGCCAGTTCCTGACAGGCACAAAAGGATGCCCACATAAGTGCTCTGCCATGAGTCGTATCCACATCATTTCTTGCCATAATGAACGTCAGAAAAGATGCCTTTAAGAATGCAATTGATGAATAGCCAGTACCTGACAGGCACAAAAGGATGCCCACATAAGTTCTCTGCCATGCATCGTATTCACATCATTTCTTGCCATACTGAACGTCATAAAAGATGCCTATAAAAATGCATTTGAAGAATAGCCAGTACCTGACAAGCACAAAAAGATGCCCACATAAGTGCTCTGCCTTGTGTCGTATCCACATCATTTCTTGCCATACTGAACGTCAGAAAAGATGCCTATAAAAATACATTTCAAGAATAGCCAGTACCTGACAGGCACAAAAGGATGCCCACATAAGTGCTCTGCCGTGCGTCGTATCCACATCATTTCTTGCCATACTGAACGTCAGAAAAGATGCCTATAAAAATGCATTTGAAGAATAGCCATTACCTGACAGGCACAAAAGGATGCCCACATAGGTGCACGGCTAAGCGTCGTGTCCACATCAAATCTCTCCATACTGAACGTCAAAAAAGATGACTATAAAAATGCATTTGAAGAATAGCCAGTACCTGACAGGCACAAAAGGATGCCCCCATAAGTTCTCTGCCACGCATCGTATCCACATCATTTCTTGCCATACTGAACGTCATGAAAGATGCCTCTAAAAATGCATTTGAAGAATAGACAGTTCCTGGCAGGCACAAAAAGATGGCCACATAGGTGCTCTGCCATGCGTCGTTTCCACATCATTTCTTGCCATACTGAACGTCAGAAAAGATGCCTATAAAAATGCATTTGAAGAATAGCCATTACCTGACAGGCACAAAAGGATGCCCACATAAGTGCTCTGCCATGAGTCGTATCCACATCATTTCTTGCCATAATGAACGTCAGAAAAGATGCCTATAGAATGCTTTTGAAGAATAGCCAGTACCTGAAAGGAACAAAAGGATGCCCACATAAGTGCTCTGCCATGCGTCGTATCCACATCATTTCCTTCCATACTGAACGTCAGAAAAGATGCCTAAAAAGTGCATTTGGAGAATAGCCTATAAATGACAGGTACAAAAGGATGCCCACATAAGTGCACGGCCATGCGTCGTATCCACATCACTTCTTGCCATACTGAACGTCAAAAAAGATGCCTATACAAATACATTTGAAGAATAGCCAGTACCTGACAGGCACGAAAGGATGCCCACATAAGTGCTCTGCCATGCGTCATATCTACATCATTTCTTGCCATACTGAACGACAGAAAAGATGCCTATAAATATGCATTTGATGAATAGCCACTACCTGATAGGCACAAAAGGATGCCCACATAAGTGCTCTGCTATGCTTCGTATCCACATCATTTCTTGCCATACTGAACGTCAGAAAAGATGCCTATAAAAATGCATTTGAAAAATAGCCACTACCTGACAGACAGAAAAGGATGCCCACATAATTGCACGGCCTTGCGTCGTGTCCACATCATTTCTTGCCAAACTGAACGTAAGAAAAGATGCCTATAAAACTGCATTTGAAAAATAGCCACTACCTGACAGGCACAAAAGGATGCCCACATAAGTGCTCTGCCGTGCGTCGTATTCACATCATTTCTTGCCATACTGAACGTGATAAAAGAGGCCTTTAAGAATGCGTTTGAAGAATAGCCAGTACCTGACAGGCACAAAAAGATGCCCACATAAGTGCTCTGCCATGCGTCGTTTCCACATCATTTCTTGCCATACTGAACGTCAGAAAAGATGCCTATAAAAATGCATTTGAAGAATAGCCATTACCTGACAGGCACAAAAGGATGCCCACATAAGTGCTCTGCCATGAGTCGTATCCACATCATTTCTTGCCATAATGAACGTCAGAAAAGATGCCTATAAAATGCTTTTGAAGAATAGCCAGTACCTGAAAGGAACAAAAGGATGCCCACATAAGTGCTCTGCCATGCGTCGTATCCACATCATTTCCTTCCATACTGAACGTCAGAAAAGATGCCTAAAAAGTGCATTTGGAGAATAGCCTATAAATGACAGGCACAAAAGGATGCCCACATAAGTGCACGGCCATGCGTCGTATCCAAATCACTTCTTGCCATACTGAACGTCAAAAAAGATGCCTATACAAATACATTTGAAGAATAGCCAGTACCTGACAGGCACGAAAGGATGCCCACATAAGTGCTCTGCCATGCGTCATATCCACATCATTTCTTGCCATACTGAACGACAGAAAAGATGCCTATAAATATGCATTTGATGAATAGCCACTACCTGATAGGCACAAAAGGATGCCCACATAAGTGCTCTGCTATGCGTCGTATCCACATCATTTCTTGCCATACTGAACGTCAGAAAAGATGCCTATAAAAATACATTTCAAGAATAGCCAGTACCTGACAGGCACAAAAGGATGCCCACTTAAGTGCTCTGCCATGCGTCGTATCCACATCATTTCTTGCCATACTGAACGTCAGAAAAGGTGCCTATAAAAGTGCATTTGAAGAATAGCCTGTACGTGACAGGCACAAAAGGATGCCGATATAAGTGCTCTGCGATGCATCGTATCCACATCATTTCTTGCCATACTGAAAATCAGAAAAGATGCCTATAAAAATGCAATTGAAAAATAGCGAGTACCTGACAGGCACTAAAGGACGCCCACATAAGTGCTCTGCGATGCGTCGTATCCACATCATTTCTTGCCATTCTGAACATCAGAAAAGATGCCTATAAGAATGCATTTCAAGAATAGCCAGTACCTGACAGGCACAAAAGGATGCCCACATAAGTGCTCTGCCGTGCGTCGTATCCACATCATTTCTTGCCATACTGAACGTCAGAAAAGATGCCTATAAAAATGCATTTGAAGAATAGCCATTACCTGACAGGCACAAAAGGATGCCCACATAGGTGCACGGCTAAGCGTCGTGTCCACATCAAATCTCTCCATACTGAACGTCAAAAAAGATGACTATAAAAATGCATTTGAAGAATAGCCAGTACCTGACAGGCACAAAAGGATGCCCCCATAAGTTCTCTGCCACGCATCGTATCCACATCATTTCTTGCCATACTGAACGTCATGAAAGATGCCTCTAAAAATGCATTTGAAGAATAGACAGTTCCTGGCAGGCACAAAAAGATGGCCACATAGGTGCTCTGCCATGCGTCGTTTCCACATCATTTCTTGCCATACTGAACGTCAGAAAAGATGCCTATAAAAATGCATTTGAAGAATAGCCATTACCTGACAGGCACAAAAGGATGCCCACATAAGTGCTCTGCCATGAGTCGTATCCACATCATTTCTTGCCATAATGAACGTCAGAAAAGATGCCTATAGAATGCTTTTGAAGAATAGCCAGTACCTGAAAGGAACAAAAGGATGGCCACATAAGTGCTCTGCCATGCGTCGTATCCACATCATTTCCTTCCATACTGAACGTCAGAAAAGATGCCTAATAAGTGCATTTGGAGAATAGCCTATAAATGACAGGTACAAAAGGATGCCCACATAAGTGCACGGCCATGCGTCGTATCCACATCACTTCTTGCCATACTGAACGTCAAAAAAGATGCCTATACAAATACATTTGAAGAATAGCCAGTACCTGACAGGCACGAAAGGATGCCCACATAAGTGCTCTGCCATGCGTCATATCTACATCATTTCTTGCCATACTGAACGACAGAAAAGATGCCTATAAATATGCATTTGATGAATAGCCACTACCTGATAGGCACAAAAGGATGCCCACATAAGTGCTCTGCTATGCTTCGTATCCACATCATTTCTTGCCATACTGAACGTCAGAAAAGATGCCTATAAAAATGCATTTGAAAAATAGCCACTACCTGACAGACAGAAAAGGATGCCCACATAATTGCACGGCCTTGCGTCGTGTCCACATCATTTCTTGCCAAACTGAACGTAAGAAAAGATGCCTATAAAACTGCATTTGAAAAATAGCCACTACCTGACAGGCACAAAAGGATGCCCACATAAGTGCTCTGCCGTGCGTCGTATTCACATCATTTCTTGCCATACTGAACGTGATAAAAGAGGCCTTTAAGAATGCGTTTGAAGAATAGCCAGTACCTGACAAGCACAAAAAGATGCCCACATAAGTGCTCTGCCATGCGTCGTTTCCACATCATTTCTTGCCATACTGAACGTCAGAAAAGATGCCTATAAAAATGCATTTGAAGAATAGCCATTACCTGACAGGCACAAAAGGATGCCCACATAAGTGCTCTGCCATGAGTCGTATCCACATCATTTCTTGCCATAATGAACGTCAGAAAAGATGCCTATAAAATGCTTTTGAAGAATAGCCAGTACCTGAAAGGAACAAAAGGATGCCCACATAAGTGCTCTGCCATGCGTCGTATCCACATCATTTCCTTCCATACTGAACGTCAGAAAAGATGCCTAAAAAGTGCATTTGGAGAATAGCCTATAAATGACAGGCACAAAAGGATACCCACATAAGTGCACGGCCATGCGTCGTATCCAAATCACTTCTTGCCATACTGAACGTCAAAAAAGATGCCTATACAAATACATTTGAAGAATAGCCAGTACCTGACAGGCACGAAAGGATGCCCACATAAGTGCTCTGCCATGCGTCATATCCACATCATTTCTTGCCATACTGAACGACAGAAAAGATGCCTCTAAATATGCATTTGATGAATAGCCACTACCTGATAGGCACAAAAGGATGCCCACATAAGTGCTCTGCTATGCGTCGTATCCACATCATTTCTTGCCATACTGAACGTCAGAAAAGATGCCTATAAAAATACATTTCAAGAATAGCCAGTACCTGACAGGCACAAAAGGATGCCCACTTAAGTGCTCTGCCATGCGTCGTATCCACATCATTTCTTGCCATACTGAACGTCAGAAAAGGTGCCTATAAAAGTGCATTTGAAGAATAGCCTGTACGTGACAGGCACAAAAGGATGCCGATATAAGTGCTCTGCGATGCATCGTATCCACATCATTTCTTGCCATACTGAAAATCAGAAAAGATGCCTATAAAAATGCAATTGAAAAATAGCGAGTACCTGACAGGCACTAAAGGACGCCCACATAAGTGCTCTGCGATGCGTCGTATCCACATCATTTCTTGCCATTCTGAACATCAGAAAAGATGCCTATAAGAATGCATTTGAAGAATAGGCACTACCTGAGAGGCACAAAAGGATGCCCACATAAGTGCTCTGCCATGCGTCGTATCCACATCATTTCTTGCCATGCTGAAAGTCAGAAAATATGCGTGTAAAAATGCATATGAAGAATAGCCACTACCTGACAGGCACAAAAGGATGCCCACATAAGTGCTCTAGCATGCGTCGTATCCACATCATTTCTTGCCATACTGAACGTCAGAAAAGATGCCTGTAAAATGCGTTTGAAGAGTAGCCACTACCTGACAGGCACAAAAGGATGCCCACATAAGTGCTCTAGCATGCGTCGTATCCACATCATTTCTTGCCATACTGAACGTCAGAAAAATGCCTATAATAATCCATTTGAAGAAAAGCCAGTTCCTGACAGGCACAAAAGGATGCCCACATAAGTGCTCTGCCATGCATCGTATTCACATCATTTCTTGCCATACTGAACGTCATAAAAGATGCCTATAAAAATGCATTTGAAGAATAGCCAGTACCTGACAAGCACAAAAAGATGCCCACATAAGTGCTCTGCCTTGTGTCGTATCCACATCATTTCTTGCCATACTGAACGTCAGAAAAGATGCCTATAAAAATACATTTCAAGAATAGCCAGTACCTGACAGGCACAAAAGGATGCCCACATAAGTGCTCTGCCGTGCGTCGTATCCACATCATTTCTTGCCATACTGAACGTCAGAAAAGATGCCTATAAAAATGCATTTGAAGAATAGCCATTACCTGACAGGCACAAAAGGATGCCCACATAGGTGCACGGCTAAGCGTCGTGTCCACATCAAATCTCTCCATACTGAACGTCAAAAAAGATGACTATAAAAATGCATTTGAAGAATAGCCAGTACCTGACAGGCACAAAAGGATGCCCCCATAAGTTCTCTGCCACGCATCGTATCCACATCATTTCTTGCCATACTGAACGTCATGAAAGATGCCTCTAAAAATGCATTT